>PVKM010037555.1:0-14405 GCA_004027735.1 Carollia perspicillata | reverse complement strand
GCTCAGTGGCCTTAGTGGCACATGTGTTCACAGGTGAAAACATACCACCGTGGTGCGACCCAACGGGTTTGGCAGTCTGGCACCAGTCTGTCTTTCCCAGTTCACCCTCTCCTGCCTTCCCGTCAACCCCGTGCTCTCATCCTTCCCAGCTCTTCCCTGTTCCCAGGCACACCTGCACTTACGCTGCCTGGAACACGCCCCCTGGAACACTCCCCCTCTCTCTACTCTCTGAAAACTTCTTATTATCTCTTCTTTACATTCCTCGCTCAGTTCCTTCAATCACAATTTTTCCAGCTCCTCAGACAAAACTAATCCTATCCTTCTCTGAACATTCCTTTTTATGCTACTTTAGCTTATTCAGAATTATAATGCTTTCTTCATTGCTCTCGCTCTGCTAGGTCACATATGCTTTAAGCAGGGAGGCCGGAGTTAACCTGAGTTGCCTTATCCTTCATTACACTAAGTCAGCAGTCTGAGACGTGCAAGGACTCTCTCAGTCTTTGGCAGGAGAGGAGAGAAGTGGGGTGGAGAAACTCTGCTCTGCTCGCAAGGTGGCACGCGTACTCATTTAACAGTATTTAGGTGTGTATACACACGTATACAGATCTATAAAGACACTGCGTATCATGTACGTGCTAAGCAACTTTACTGGGATATTTTTATTTAATCCTCACAAGAGCCTCTAAGGTGGGTAACAGTAATGCCTCTGTTTTCGAGGTGAGGAAACAGAAACCATTAAGGACTGAAGTAATTTGACCAAGGTTACATTGCCAGTAATAGATCATAAAATCCAATTCCGATAGTCTGACTTGGAGCCCAAGACTGACTTACCTCCTTTTATCACACCTGTAGTGGACAACTGTCATTTTCTTAGCTACCTGCTTCCCACTTTAGAAGCTGGAAAGTCCAGACATTGTCACAGCCTCCCTTGCTGCCAGGGAGCAGGCATGTGACTGAGGTTTGACTAAACAGATGCACCTGCTAAGTGACTTTGACTTGGGAGCTGATGACATAAAGAAACAGAGACAGTGGCGAGTCCAGACACACCAAGGTGATGGTGGCAGGGGCAGCGTAGCCTGAAGTTCAGTGTCGGTGTCTGCTGGGCAGCCCTCAGCGTCGTTGTTCAGTGGCAGCAGCAGTGGTGGTGGCTTTCTCACTGGCGCGGTTGGGGGACTGTTTCTAGCTGGCTGTCACCTGTTGCACAGCTTTCCTTCTCTGGTCTCTCTCCTAGCGTGGTCCCAATCACGTTGAACTCTCCAACAGCTCAACAATGAACACTTTTCTCCTGCTTAATCAGCCGGAGTTGGTTTCTGTTGCTTGCAGCTAACAGCCCTGACTGCTGTAATATTGAATATAAATGGACACTCCGCCCATCCCCATCCCCCGCCCCACACAACATGCCTAGGTGGAAGAGAAACACATACATGCCCAGAAGTTTATAAAAGTTCAGCGGAGCGGAGGGGGCAGGGAGCAGATGGTGTATCACTGGGAGCACGTTCTAGCTCATCCATGGGACTTCCTATCTGTGATTCCTGCTGCCGCTGCGGGGTGACTATGAGACTTTTCAGTGTGTCGCAAAACTACTAATACGATCCAGAAGTGAATTTTTACCTTCCAAGTGGAATTTGATTTCCAAGTGTAACTCTGGGCTTTAACAATTTTGTAATGAATTTGGCTTTTACTTTACTATATCTTCTCTGGTCATTATAGGCAAAATGCCTTCCCAAAATTGTAGTAGTTTAAAAAACTAAGATCAGAGAGAATGTTCAATTTCTAAATTATCTAACCTAATCTGAATCATTAGAGTGGTAGCTTCTGAGATGGAAAAAAGATACAACAGCTTAAGTAAAGGTTATTGATAAATTCCAAGATGAAATTCACTTTGAAGGGAATGCAGTGTGGTTGGGGGTGGGGGTAATGAATCTCTGTGACCTGATGCAACAAGGGACTGAAGTTTACAGTTTGACAAAAGGGTTATCATTACAGGCCTCTCTGAACTTCTGGAAGAAGCTCCTGACTCAGTTGGCCACGTGGTCTGCTGAGACGTCAGATATTAGACAGGAATGGCCCTTATAGAGGCCAGCGACTTGACCTTGGTAAGTCTAGACAAGCTAACTTGATTATCATCACTCTAATCAGATTGTAACGTAAACACACACCCTACAAAGCAAAGACTCTCACAAGGTCGTTATTTAGAAAATGATGAAATGCTCCTTTCTGTCTCTACTGAGGGCACAGTGAGGAGGAATGGGGTGTTTGCAGCACAGGAAATTTGGGTCAGAACAGTGGCTCCTCATCAGGGGTGATTTGGCAATCATGGCAGGGGGAGGAGGAGCGAGGGTGCTGCTGACCTCTCGTGGGTGGGGGTGAGGGATGCTGCTAAACACCCTATAGTGGATGGACCTTCCACGGCAAAACATTATCTGGCATCCAAAATATCGATAGTGCCAAGGCTGAGAAACCTCAGTTAGATGTGAGAAATTTCTGAACCTGAAGTTATATAAATATTGAAATGAGTTTGCAGGTCTAAGACCCTTGTGAGGTGAGTGGAGCACCTGCCTCGGATGCAAAATTTAAGAGTGCTGAAAACTTCAGTATTCAAGAAAAACAACATTAAAAAAAAATCTAAATCAATGCAAAAAATCTCTGATGAGCAATATATCAAAATTTTAAATAAAGATAGCATCCAACAGAGATGGGATTTGGGTAGGGTGAGTTAAAATATTATTTATCTTGATTATGAGGGTTTTGGGCACCTTTCCCCACCCCCTAAATTCAGCCTCCGCATTCTTGTCCTGGCCTGTTGGATGATCAAGTGTGGAATCGTTTTATCTAAAAGGTTATTTCATTTGATTATTACTAAACTGGGGGTAATTGAACCTAGTGATGGCAAATGAGAAAGTCTTTTTCAGCTCTAGCCCTTCAGATTTTTGTGACTGTGGTAAATAAGGAAGCAACCCCTCTATGCAGCTAACCCCCATGTTAACTGCACAGGATTTCCCGAACATGGATTTTCAGCTTCTCTGATTTATAGCCTGGCTTTGATTAGCCAACATCACCTTCCCTGTGGAGGATAATGTATGAATGAAATCCCAAAGACATATGTGGCTTTAACTGCGGTCTTTCCAGCAGTCTCCTGTAACTCACACTTTGGAAAGAGAACCACTGCATGACTTCTCCACTTTATTTAGCAAGTAAACTATTCCCACTTTCCCTCAACAGTAATTTTCTGTTCTTTTCTGGACTCCATAGATATTGACATTATTCTACATTATTTGCCCCTTTTGCCTCCCAAAATGTCTTAAGTTTAATTTCTTGGGGGATATTTTAAATGTTTTTTCTTCTCATGGGGTTGGGAAGATAGTCTGTCTATATCTAGTTACTAGGTTTATGTATGTGCAATGTAGCGTCCTTGCAGCATAATGCTGGCCCCCCTCAGAAATGTCAGATGAAAGTTTCAAAGGTAATTTACTGTCCTGGGCAGGGCAAAACAGACCATTATAAAAAATTACAGTAATATTACTAATTAGGAGAAATGTGATCTTGGATCCATGTCAGAGCAAACACGAGCCATTCGAGATCGCCTTCCACTAACTTCCCCGGTTTCCCTCTCGGCGCGGCTCGCCGGTTAGAGCACCCGCGCTCAGCAAATGTGCGTGTGCGTAAAGTAACTGGATATGGGACCCGCCGCTTCCCCACATCCTGTCACTTAATCTGACATCTGTACACTTCCTTTTGATCTATGCTAACCATCTCTATCGCAATGCAGATCTCCGCTTTCTATCTGTTATTTTAAAACATGCTTTAATCAGAGGGTAGTGATAAATTGGGTTGAATTATAGGGTTTGGGTTTAGGATTTTTTTTTTTATTCTCTTAGAAACAAGGCGACATAAGACTTGGGCTCTTTCTTCCAACCACTTAGTCAATTGCCATTTTGATGAGCTATTTTGTGTTTATTTCTTTAAAAAAGAGAGAAAAGAAAAAGGAACTAAAAAACTAAGTGGTAGATGAAGAATAATTCTGATTTGAATTACCAAAGTTGGACATATCCAAATGTTTTCTTCTCTTTTTTTCCTTATCAATTTTCCTTTTTCTTCTTGGTCCAGAGGTGAATAGAAGTTCGTGTACGTCTGTCTACTGCTTGAGCAAAGGATGCACTTAATTGTCTAGGATTCGGGATTCTAAGCTGCCTGGATGTATACTTTACCTCACCAGGAGAGGGCAGTGTAGAGTACTCAGTGGAAAGACTGCAGCCCTGGGGCAAAAGTCCTGTGGCCCCTTTAAGATTATGCATTTTGACCAAGGACAGGTCATAGGATCTAAATTTTATGTGTTTAAGATTTCCTATTCACAAACTGGTGATGAAAATGCCTAAAGGTTTTTCTCGAATAAACTGTCTACAAGAATATTAGATTTGTGGGCTACCTACTGTTCTGTGGCAGAAAAGAACCTACAACCTCTGGAGAATTCTAGTTAGATTGTCAGAAAGATCAGATGAGACAAATGAGTGTTTGCTCTTCTTTTTTATATTCCTGTCCTCTAAATAGATGTTGCACCACCTTTTTATATAATCATATTCAGATAGACTGAAAAAATAAAGGAGCAAGTGAATAAATGAATCCCTTGCAAATAGTAAGGATTATTTTATCAAACTATGGCTTGGTCAAGCATAAATTATGGGTCGTAAGGTAAAATGTATTTCTTTCTGCTAATCACTGCTGATAAGAGAGTATTATACAACATTTTAAGCAGAGTCCTGAGACTACAGTTCACATTTGAACAATAGGATGGGTTAGGAGTATGGCGTCTCCCACAGTAGAAAATCCATGTGAAAATTTTGACGCCCCACTATCAATCTACAAGTGACAGAAAAGTAGTGGCTGCCTAGGACGTCAGTGGAGAGATCGACTGGAAGGGGACATTGGTGAACTTTCCAAGAAAAGTTTTATGGTTTGATCGGAATGGTCTCACATTTGCCAGAACTCATTGAATTACACAGTTACATGAATGCATTTTATTGTATTTAAAATTATACCTCGATAAAGTTGATGTAAAAAAAGATCTTGTGATCTAAAGCATCTTCCCTCTTAGTTGCTCATAATCTGTTCTCAGCGTTTGATGTATGTTTTGGCGTGGGCAGGCGCAGACTGGTTTGAAGCCTAAACTTCTTGTTTAGGGCACCTGTGCAGCCGATGAAGCGATGGCTATTGTGTTAGGTTCCTAGCGCTATCCTGACAAAGCGCCACAAAGTGGGCGGCTTAACCAACAAAAGTCTGTTTCACACTTCTGGGGGTCAGAAGTCCCAGATCAAGACGTGGGCAGGGCTTGCTCCCTCTGAGGGCTGTGGGGGAGAAGCTGGTGCACCCTCTTCCTACCCGCTGCTCATTTTCTAGCCATCTTTGGTGTTCCTTGGCTTCAGAGGCATCACTCTGATTTCTGCCTTCCACCTCTGTAGGTGATGGTCTCTGTGTCCAATTTTCCCCATTTTATAAGAACAGCCATCATATTGGTTAAGGGCCCACCCTAATGACCTCGTCTTAGCTTGATCATCTGCAAAAGACCCTATATTTAAATAAGGTCACATTGACAGACACTGGCACTTAGGACTTCCGGAGGGGCACAACTCAGCCTGGGACAGTTGTTTATAAGTTACTGTAGAGATGTGGGATTTGGGCTCAGGAATGTGGTCATCTCATCTAGTTCACTCTTCCTTACGCCACAGTCTTCTGAATCTTTGCCTGTCTTTCCCGCCTGTTATGTTATCTTGATCGAGGCCAAGTTCTACAATGTCTGCATAATTGAATTGATTCAGTTTGTGGCAAACATTTAAACAGAGAGAAGACAAACATATGTACTCAAGGTTCAATTATACTGTTCATTCATTGATTGATTTACATTAAGGGCTTAAAGCAAATACCACCAACTCGGAAAGCTTGCTTTGTCTGCAGTGGCATGGCTGCAGCTGCAGTCGCCTCTGCCAAGTTTATTTCCGAGACCTCTGAAGCTGTGATCGCCGTGAGCCCTAGAAATAAACCAATGGTACATTTTTTTATTGATATAGCTTAGCTTCCTTTTCTGGAGTATGAAGTTTCTGAAGGTGGATTTCTTTTCCACTTACTGATTTTTATTTATTTATTTTCACTCATTTATTTATTTTTTTTACCCATTTATTTTAAATGGATACTTTATTTGTTCTACAATTTTCTGATGACAGAGCTAAAACATTTTTAATGGATGAAACTATATCTGCCTTGTGTTTTTACTCTGTATTTCTTAATTTCAACATAATATAAAACTTTCACAGACTATTTGGGGAATAGAATACAAAATTCATTCAAACGTCATTACCTTATAGAACTACATATTTTTTTCTGAAGTTCTACACACATGACATTTAGATGGACTCATTGAACAGAATCTACTCTTTTCCTTCAAGATATAGAGGCACATCTTCCTTCTAACAACCCTGTTAGTAGAATATTTCCACTATATTTTCGTTCATGGTGAGACAAATGATGCCAGATTTTTTTGTTTCTGTTTGGTTTTTTTTACTGGCCAGTTTATACATTTCTTAGTCTTTTCTGTGTATAAATAGCTGAAAGGATGGATTTAATGATCAACTAGCCAGTCAACAACTAGGTGGGATTATACTAATGTGTCAGGTACTGCAAAAGAAATTAGAGAGCGAGAAAGAGGTCACTGTCCTAAAGGACCCGAAATCTAGTTGAAGAGTTTTTGAAAGAAGTGCCAGACCTGAAGGCAGATCCAATTCCCCGCTGTGTTGATCTGCGCATTACGCTTTTATGCCACTTCTGAATTGCTATGAGATTATTGCAGGGATGGCCAGAGATGCTTCGGAAAGTGAGCGTGAACAGGAAGCGATAGAGGAGTCGGCCATGGGAGGGGCCCCCAGGGCCACTCGTGTGGGGGCTGCCACGGCAGAGTCAGTGCCGCTTGGTCTGGTCAAGTTTTTGCTCCTGAAACCAATTAGACATTTGAGAGAACACAGTAAAAGTAATACTAATAAAGTAGTAAGAGACCATTTATTACTTGCTATTAAAGGAGCAAATACACTATTGACAAACGGCATAAAAACAGATACTTTGCTCCCATGTGGAATTGAAGAAACACAAAATGGTTGCTAATGAAAATGAGAACTGTCCACTGCTCACCCTGTAAACAAAGTAAAACAAGCAAATGAAACCACACAACACCCTGCCCTTCTTTCAAATAAAATACTTTGTTGCTGAATATGGAGAATTTTGTTAGTAAGATTAAGCCAGTTTGGGTAATAAGAATTTTCAAACCCATTATGTCCGGTATCCAGATGCAAATATTTTACTGTATGGACAAGGATTTTAAAGATTTTATTTATTTATTTTTAGATAGAGGGGAAGGGAGGAAGAAACGGAGAGAAACACTGATGTGAGAGAGAAACATCGATTGGTTGCCTCTGGTACGCACCCTGGCCTGACCTTGGGCTGGGAATTGAACCGGAAACCTTTCCTTCACTTTGCAGAATGACACCCAGCCAACTGAGTCACAGCAGTCAGGACTGTGGACAAGGATTTTACAGAAGATCTGTCAAAGAATGAGCCCTCTTCAGGGACAGCTGTTTGTTTTCCAGTTACCAGAAGGCATGACGTAGGGCAAGTCCAAAACAGTACCAATTACTACAAGTGCCTCTAATGAGACATTTCCAGTCTTTTTGTTATCAGGATAATCATTTCCACATTTTAGTTTGTTTTAGCACCAGGAGGTTTTATGTTTATTTGGATAACTTTTTCAACTTCACAGTTCCTTTGCTTGTAGGGTCCCAGGCCTTCTTTGGAAAAGAGCATGACTTGGCACCTCTTCAAACATTCATCATCATTTATGACCCTAGAAATTAATTTGCTTGATAAGCGCTGTTGGGGATTGGCTTTCCAGCACGGGCACCCCGGTTCCCAATAACTGAAGACACTTGTGTTGACCTGCAGTTTTCACCTGGTTATTCTCCAAGCCCAAGTTTTGGGGGGTGTGAGATTTGCCTCTCTAGAGGCTTTATGTTGAATTTATCCTTTTTGTGGAAGATGTCAGGTAACCCAACCTGCTCTTCTTTATTGGCCCAATTACTGAACCATAGTTGTAATTAGCAGCATACCCATTTTTCCACTGACTTTGGGAACCAGAAGTACTTTGTAATGATGAATTACTGAGTCAGACCAGGTCCTGATCTTGTTGTTGTATTGCTGTTGCTAGAAGTAGCTATACCAAGGCAACTAAGGAAAGTTCTTATTATATATTGGCCTCTTATGGGAGGTATTGTTTGCAGGTATCTTCTCCCAAACACTTATTCATAAAGATATATGCAGCCCTATGTTCATTATGGTATGTCCAGAAGTATACAGCCATGTAATATGAAAAGGAGACATTTATTGAAAAAGACACAAGATACAAGAAACATTATACATAGGACAATAATGCTTTAGTCCCCTTCAAAGTAGGCACCTTGGGACCTCACACAGTTCTTCCAATTGCCGTCAGCTGCCCTGTTGTAGTTACCTGCATCTCATCAAAGTTCTGAAATCTCTTCTCTTTCGAAGGCGATTTTAGTTTTGGGAAAAGCTAGAAGTTGCGGGGTACCAAATCTGGGCTGTAGGGGGACTAAGTTACATGGGTGATTTGATGTTTCACCAAAAAAGTCTGTATGAGACGTGATACATGATCAGGCGTGTTGTGATGAAGCTGCCAATCACCAGTCACCCATAGCTGTGCCTTTCTGAATCATCTGAATAGTTTCCATGGAGGAATCTTCAAGCTTAACGCAAAATTTGGTGCACACTCATTGCTCTACTCTCTCAGTTATTTTGAATGCAACAGGCCACACAGGGCACATGCTCTCAATGAGGTCTACGGCCCCCACTGAGTAGTACAGTGAAGTTGTCATTGTTCACACATGCACACTCCAGTCCACTCAACTTGGCTGCCAGGTTACACTGATGTCACTCAAACCGTTCTTATTATATTAACAGTGGCTAGACTTTTCCTCAGGACAGGGTCTCGTATGTATATCCTACTCAGCCATAAAAAGATAAAATACTGGCATTTGTAACACGTGGATGGATCTTGAGGGTATCATGCTAAGTTAAATAAGTCCGATAGAAAAGGACAGGACCATATGCTTTTACTCATATGTGGGATATAAAAAAAAGCAACAAGCGCATAGATACAAACAACAGAATGGTCGTTACCAGAGGGGAAGGGAAGTGGGGGAAGAAGAAGAGGGTTTATAAAGGGGATCAAGTACCTGGTGAGGGAAGGAGACTGGATTTTGGGTGGTGAGCACACCGTGGAGTATACAGATGTCATATTTTGAAGTTGTACACCTGAAATGTATATGACGTATTAACCAATGGGACCTAAGATAACTTTTTAAAAATGGCCCTGCTTCTCTGTGGTACTGGAATCAAGGCCACAGGCTTCAGTGAAACTTTTTAAAGACATCCCTCCCCCTACCGGAGAGATGAGTCAACAGAATATGTTTGGAAACAGAGCTGTGGAATTTCTTCAGCCTCAGAGGGCCTGCTCTGGCGCAAAATCCCCAAACAAAACTATTACTGAACACCCACTCCTGGAACAAGAACAAACTGTACTTTAAGGAATGTTTAATTGAGCCATTAACACATAGCAAGGAGCGGAGGAACTGCATTTCAACCTCTGGGCTCACTCACTGGGCGTACTCAGCATGGCAAGTCCTAACAGGCCCCGTAAAACACACCCAATGGTCTTTATTCCTTAATTAACATCTTGAAAGTTGACAATATGATTATGATTGAATCAAACCAGAAACGACTTGGTACTTTTATCAGCCAACACCATAGCTTCTTCATGGGAACTAAAGAAAGTGTGGGTAGGAAAAGAGCTGCTGGGTACATAAGGAAAAAGCGAAAATAGTGTTACCAGGAGCTCTTTTAAACCTTTAAGCAAGAAAATAACAAAGTAAATGTGAGTGAATGCTGCCCAGTGGGAAGGGACCTTAGTTAGTCCTGTGACTCTTTTATCGACTTCTCCCTGCTAGTGTAGACTGGCTGGGTATGGAGCAGTAAGGAAGAGTGGGTAGTACCAAAGGCACAATTTTTCCTTCTTTTCTTCGATTGTCACTTTTAACCCTGCCAATAACCTATGAGGAAGATGCCATTTCCATCCCCCTTTACAGAGGAGGAAACCAAAATACAGAGAGGGAAAGTAACTTGCAGAAAGTCACATAGCTATTAAGTTCTGCGCTGGGTTACAAGTCAGGAATTCTGATTTTATGTTTTGCCTTTTCCTTTGCTATACTCTTAAAGCAATGTTTCTCAAATTGGTGTCCAAAGACAGACTTTCAGGGATCCTAGAATTCTATGAGAATTAGCATTTTTTAATGATTTTTACCTTTTGGGATAATCTGAAAAGTACAAACACAAGCCCATTGGGATATGGGTCTGTGTTGAATTTCTTTTGTTTTCATTTTTCAAAAAATTTATTGATTGATTTTTTTTAAAGAAAGAGGAACTGGGGTGGGGGGGGGAGAGAGAGAGAGAGAGAGAGAGAGAGAGAGAGAGAGAGTGATAGAGAGAGAGAGAGATGTCGATTTGTTGTTCCATGTATCCATGCATTCACTGGTTGCTTCCCATCCATGCCCCTACCAGGGATCTGACCACAACCTTAGGATATGGGGAAGACACACCAACCAACAGCAACAGCCTGGGTCTTGAATTTCTATTTGCCTATGTGAACTCCTGCCTTCTATGGAGCCATGGCCTCGGGAAGGCAGGGATTTGGTTATTCTTGTCATTAGCTTCTGAGAATCTTATGCTCTCCATGGACTGAAGGCAATCTCTGAATATAGTTGGTGCCCCTTGTTTAGGTCTCTCCTGGGCCTTTTGACTTTCTTTTTCATTGGCTGCCAATTCTTATTGTCTGCTTTATTTCCTCAGTGTTAATGAATTTAAAGTGTAGGAAAGGTGGAGGCACAGGATTCCCTGTCTTCCCAACATCATCTGTGTTCCTACAGTCAAGAGGTTGTATAGGTCATTTGATAAAAAACTGACCACTCATAAAATCAAATATCTCTCCCTTCATTTAAAAAAAATCTTCACCAAGGATATACTTATTGATTTTCACGAGAGGAGAAGGAAAGGCCAGAGAAACATCAATTGGTTGCCTCAACCTACAATCCACACCCTAGGCATGTGCCCTGACCGGAAATTGAACCCATGACCCCACTACCTTTTGGTTTACTGGGTGATGCCCCAACCAACTGAGCCACTCCAGCCAGGGCATCCTTTCCTTCTTAACTCTCAAGTCCATCACCTTCGTTCCCAATATCCAGGGGGAAAACCATAGCTTGACTGCAAAGTGCAATAACACTTGTTACTAAAGATACTGTATTTTATTTAGTTGAGCAAGGTGACGGGGAAACTGAAAGGTCATGGATGAATGAGGATATAGCGGAGTTAAATGAGTTACTATTACAGAGAAGGAAGTCTACACAGATTAGGACAAGGCGGTGCTTCAAAAGAGAGATTTGTTGTCTCAAGGGACTAAGAGAGGCTCCTGAGAAAATTGGTACAGCTTTTACATATTTCCGCAAAAATAAATCTCTTTGTGGTGATCTTATTAAAGTAAATGAAGACTGTCACCTAATAATTTTGAAATAAACTTCTATTTTTTAAATTACATTTTACCGATTTTGCTATTACAGTTGCTCTGTTTTTTTCTCCTTTGTGCCCCTCCACCCAGCACCCCCCACTCCCTCACACAATCCCCACACTGTTGTTCAAGTCCATGTCATGTGCATAAGTTCTTTGGCCACTCCATTTCCTGTACTGTACTTATCATCTCCATGGCTATTCTGGAAGCACCAATTTGTCCTTCTTAATCCCCTACTTCTTCACCCACTCCCTCACACCCCCCTCCCATCTGGCAACCGTCAAAATGCTTACTGCATCCATGACTCTCTCTTTTCTTATTGTTTACTTAGTTTGTTTTTAGATTCAACTGTTGATAGATGTGCATTTTTGCTGTTTTATTGTTCATAGTTTTGATCTTCTTTTCTTAAAAAAGTCCTTTCAACATTTTATATAATAATGGTTTGATGATGATGAAGTTTAGTTTTTTCATGTCTGGGAAGCTCTTTATCTGCCCTTCCATTCTAAATGATCGCTTTGCTGGGTAGAACAATCTTGTATGCAGGTCTCTGCTTTCATGATTTTGAATATGTCTTGCCAATCCCTTCTAGCCTGCAAAATTTCTTTTTAGAAATCAGCTGACTTCTAATAAGATTTATGGGAACTCCTTTATAGATAATTATCTGCTTTGCTCATGCTGCTTTTAAGATTCTGTCTTTATCTTTAAACTTTGGCACTTTAATTATGACGTGTCTTGGAGTGGGCCTCTTTGCATCCATCTTGTTTGGGACTCTCTGTGCTTCCTGGACTTGCAGGTCTATTTCTTTCACCAAATTAAGGAAGTGTTTTTTCATTATTTTTTCAAATAGATTTCCAATTTCTTGCTGTTTCTTTTCTCCTTCTGGCACCCCTATGATGCAAATGTTGGACATCTTGAAGTTGTCCCAGAGTCTGCTTATACTGTCTTCGTTTTTTTGGATTATTTTTTCTTCTTATTGTTCTGATTGGTTGCTTTTTGCTTCCTGATGTTCCAAATCATTGATTTCACTCTCAGTTTCATCCACTCTATTGTTGTTTCCCTGTAAATTGTTCTTTATTTCAATTAGTGTATCCTTCATTTCTGACTGGATCTTTTTATGCCGTTGAGGTTCTCACTAAGTTCCTTAAAAATCCTTATAACTGGTGTTTTGAACTCTGCATCTGATAGATTGCTTATCTCCATTTAGTTTACTTCTTTTTCTGTAGTTTTGACCTGTTCTTTCATTTGGGCCATATTTCCCTGTCTTCTCATTTTGGCATCCTCCCTGTGTTTGTTTGTATGTATTAGGTAGAGCTGCTTTGACGCTGTCTTGGTAGTGTGGCCTAATGTACTAGGTGTCCTGTAGGGTCCAGTGACACAGCCTCACCTATCACTCAAGCTGGGCACTCAAGGTACGCCCTTCCTGTGGGCTAAGTACACCCTCCTCTTGTAGTTGAGGCTTGGTTACTGTTGGCTGATCAATGGAAGGGATTTACCCAGGCCATTCAGCTGCAAGGACTGGCTGTGACCACTTGCTCCAACCTCCAATTTCGTGGAGGATCAGTTGTGTAGGGGCAGGTTGGTTGTACTCTGATGTGATCTATTGCTGTCTACTGGGTGCACTGGCTTTGGGATTTCCTAGGTGTTACACGTCAAGATCAGCCCCCACAGATGTTTTGCCTGGGGCCACCTTGCCTGAGCTATAAAGCAATCTGAGACGGCTGCTACTCGTGCTGAGCTTGGAGGTTCTCAGGGGAAGCCAAACTATGAATCTGGGCCAGCTGCTGCTAGTGCTGGGCCTGGGAATCACTGAGGCCAGCCTTTGCTTGTTTGAGAAGATTTGGAAAGATATGCAGCATGAACCAAGACCAGCCATTCATATGGAAAAGCAGCTTGGGTAGGTCCCAAGTTGGTAGGGTAGAGCCTCATGGAATCTCTAAGATGGGGCAGACAGGGTTAGCCAGGCTGATGGAGCCTCAGATAGGGTGCCAGCTGCCAGCTCTGTGGCTCTGTGTGCAGGGGACCCAGAAAAGGGACAATGGCCTCTGCTTGCCTTGATGTCAGACCCCTTGGTTTCTCCTAACATGCTACTGGTGCCTTCCAAGCTGCTACCCCCACACTGGAGCTTAGAGGGAGTGAGTCTGAGTAGGTGAGTCCATGTGTGGGTTCTTTAAGAGGAACTTCTTGGGGGTCCAGAAGTTTCTTCCGTGGACTCAATCCCCTGGTTGGTTTTTACAGCCAGAAGTTGTGGGGACTTATCCTCCTGGCACCAGAAACCTGGGCTGGGGTAGGGTGTCTTGTGTGGGGCTGGGACTCCTCACTCCTGAGATATCTATCCCAAATTTTATTCACCACATGTAGATGTGGGACCAGCCCATTCCACGTCTGTGCACCCCCTTACCAGTATAGATGAATGTGGTTTCTTTAATTTCATACTTGTCAAACTTCCATTCAACTCTATTTCTGATGGTTCTGAATAATGGTTATTCTATACTTTAGTTGTAATTTTCATGTGGTTGTGCAAAGAGGTGAGCCATGTCTGCCTGTGCTGCCATCTTGACCAGAAGTCAGTACTTCATTTCCAAAATAAACTTTTAATTTTGGAATAATGTTAGATTTATAGAAACATCCCAAATATAGTACAGAGAATTTTTATCTACTCCTCACCAGTTTTCCTAATGTCAGTATCTTAAATTAGCATGGAACATTTGTCAAAAATAAGAAATGTACATTT
>PVKM010037554.1:0-14407 GCA_004027735.1 Carollia perspicillata | reverse complement strand
CTTTTCTCAAACTGTTCTTAACATCCCCCTGTCTATTTTGTACTTCCTATTCCCTGTACATTTTCCCCATTTTCTCCCTTCTCCTCCCAACTGCTATCCATCCAAATGAGCTCCATATTTATGATTCTGTTTCTGTCCTGCTTGTTTGGTTAGTTTGTTGTTTATTATTCAATTGTTAGTTTGTAGTTTGTTATTCAATTGTTGATAGTTGTGAATTTATTGCCATTTTAATGTTCATAGTTTTAATCTCCTTCTTTAGGTTTAACATTTCATATAATAAAGCCTTGGCAATGATGAACTCCTTTAGCTTTACCATGTCTGGGAAGCTCTTTATCTACCCTTCCATTCTAAATGATAGCTTTGCTGGATAGAGCAATCCTGGATGTAGGTCCTTGTTTTTCATCACTTTGAATACTTCTTGCCAGTCCTTTATTGCCTGTAAAGTTTCTTTAGAGAAATCAGCTGACAGTCTTATGGGAACACCTTTGTAGGTAACTATCTGATTTTCTTTTTTGCTGCTTTTAAGATCCTGTCTTCATCTTTAACCTTTGGCATTTTTATTATGATGTGTCTTGGTGTGGTTGATCCTCTTTGGGTCCAACTTATTTGGGAGTCTTTGTGCTTCCTAACTTGTAAATCTGTTTCCTTCACCAAACTAGGGAATAATGTTTTCATTCATTATTTTTCAAATAAGTTTTCAATTTGTCACTCTCTCTCTCTTTTCCTTCAGCACCCCTGTGATTCACATGTTGGTATATTTGAAGATATCCCAGAGGCTCCTTAGCCTATTGTCATTTTTTGCATTCTTTTTTCTTCTTGCTATTCTGACTGTTTTTTTCTTCCTTATGTTCCAAATCATTGATTTGATTCTCAGCTTCATTCAATCCCTGTAAATTTTTGTTTATTTCACTTAGGGTAACCTTCACTTTGCATGGGTTTTCTTTATGCTGTTGAAGTACCCAGTGAGTTCCTTGAGCATCCTAATAACCAGTGTTTTGAATTCTGCATCTGATAGATTGTTTAGCTCCATTTCATTTAGTTCTTTCTCTGGAGTTTTGTTCTGGTCTTTTATCTGGGCCATATTTCTTTGTCTCCTCATTCTGCCAGCCTCCCTGTGTTTGTTTCTGTGTATTAGGTAGAGCTGCTTTGACTTCCTGTCTCAGTAGCATGGCCTATTGTAGACAAATGCACTAGTAAGTTGTATGGGGCAGAGCATTAGGTAATTGCCAGGGCAGGGCAACCTGTGTCACTGCTTTGTGGCTCTGTATGGGGGAGGACTCAGAGAGGGGACAATGTGGCTGCCTAGCCTCTGGAGTTTTGTCCAGGAGGAAGCTTTTTCCTGGTACTTTCCAATCACTTCACTCTCTCCCCATATGCCACTGGTGCCCTTCTAGCTATTGCCCTGGTGCTGAAGCCCAGAGGGAGTGAGTCTGCCTAAGTTCTAAGTCTACTGCAGGCCCTTTAAGAGGCTCCTTAAAAGACTCTGAGAATCCTGAGAATCTTGCAGTTTCTTCTGCCCCTCCAACCCACACTGGTTTTTACAGCTAGAAGTTATTGGGGTTTACCTTCCTGGTACTAGACCCCTGGGCTGGGAGGTCTAGTGTAGGGCTGGGATCCCTTGCTCCTGAGGTGTCCCTCCCAATCCAATTTTTATCCATCACACGTGAATGTGGAACCACCCATTCTGTGTTTCCATACCTCCTACCCATCTGGATGAGTGTGGTTAATTCCTTGGTTATGGGACTTCCATACAGCTCCATTTTCTGATGATTCTGGGTGATATTTGTTTTGTAGTCACTGCAGTTTTTGCTGTGGTTGTGTGAGGAGGCAGACTGTGTTTATCTATGTTCTATCTGACCTAATCTTTAATAATTATTTATAGAGAATAAATCCATAGTCATACCATGTTTTCGAAGCATGTTACAGGCACAGATTTAGTTTTATATAATTAAATGTAAACATTGCAGGTTTTTCAGTTAAATATTTTTTGAGATGGTTTATTACAGTCATTAAAAAGTAAGTAGTGACTTTCTACTTCAAAGAACTCATAGTATTTGATGTTCAGTTGAGGAATAGACATTTTGCTTGCACTATATTTTAGAGATCATCATTGTGATTATTTGCATTTTAGTAGCTGATTTTTTTCCCCCACAGGTTTTGGCTTCAGCGATCCTCTTGTTGGAGCACCATCTCAATACTTACAGAGACTTTCCAAAATGGCCCTATTAGAATATGATACCATTTGTCATGAAACAACCAGAAAGTCAAAAAAGGGTAGGAAACGAGAGCTGCGAGACTGCTGGTAACTCATGCTGTGTGATGCTTTCCTCACTGGCTTTTAAGGCTTATACTTTCTTCCTTTCTTTTTCTTTTTCTTTCTTTTGGTTCATGATATGATATGGAATGATACATGTAACAATGGAAATGTAAATAGGAAATAAATATTTTATGTTACATACAGAATAATTTGTTTTGTTAGCATTACAAAGAAGCATTTAAGTGATCACTTATGCAGACATAAGCATAAGAAAAATTATATTTCATGAATTTTATGCACGTTAATTATATTTTTTGACTCAACTTGAAAAATGTTTTTTGAGTGCCTGCTTGTACAATGGCCGCTGGGAGCCACAGAAGATTTAAAAAAAAGTGACTTCTTCTTGTTGGGGATAGAAAGTGGCCAATTGAAACCCCTCCTCTTCCCTGCTTGAGCTTGAAACAGTTGTGACGTAAGTATGAAGATGTGATGCAAATGAAGATGAAAATATTAGCTTTGCTTTCTGATAGAACCTGGAATGGAAACCCTGGTTTAGATGTGTGTCCACCTCCTGACAGTGAACTTCAGAACTGGGCCAGTGCACAAACCCAGGCAGTGCTGACAAGCTCAGGCTCACCTGCTGAGTCAGGGCCTCCATGGCCAAGGTTTTCCACTGTGTACACAGGCAGGTCCCTGAGCAGTAAGGGGATGGGGAGACACTTGCTCCTTCTCTGTAAGGAGGAGGAAGGTCAAGCTCAGGAGTACTCTGCTCCTCTAGAAAGCCTGAGGGGTGAGGGAAAGTGTGTGTCAGTGCACCTATCTGAGGAACCAGGAGAAATCCAGGCCACCTGATGCTGGGATCCAGGGAGAGTGGGATCCAGGCCACAGGAGGGGCACAGTGTCACAGAGGTTCAAGAATAGGGCGGCAGCATCCAGTGGGAAAGCTTCATGGAAGATACAGTGTTTGAAATGGAACTTAAGGGCAGGAAAGATGGAGGGAAAGGGGATTTCTAGAAAGAAGACTAACATAGCTGAGGTACCCTGTGCATTTGGGAGTGACTATCATGGTTGAAACACTGGGTAGTAGAGGGTGAGTGGCAGAAGTCACATGCCTACAGGTACCAAGCCAAGGATGACATTAGTGACTCAGTGAGATGAAGGCTGCCGGACCTAGGGCACTCACCAGCCAGCCTCAGTCCTCCATGCCACCTGGGAATGAAGGCCAGCCTTGCCAGATATTCCAACTTCGTATGAGAAGCTGGACTCCAGGTTTGTATGTGTAAATGTTAGCAACTAATTTGAAATAAGCAGCTAATTCAAAATTTATAAAGCCATTGTGTGGGCCAGAGAAAGTTGCATGTGCAAGTTAGGGCTGGCTTTGAGGGGGCATTCATTTCTGCAACCTCAAGAAGGTAGGGTTGTAGATAACCAGATGAGATTGGAGCATGAGTTTATATTTCCTCATTTTCACAATGGGAGATTTCGAGAATGAAAGTAGATTATTACTTTTGTAATTTAGGAAGATTCATCCAGGTATAGTTACTAGGCCAGATCATGATGGGAGGAGCCTGGGGGCAGGGAAACCAGTGAGGAGATGTTCACAAAAATTGAGGTAAGAATCTCTGGTGGAAAGTTATAAACAGGACATCAAGGGGAATCACCTAAGATTAACTGACTGGACAGACATAGGGTATCAAAACAGGAAGAGTGAAAACCAGCTCATTTCCAATTTTAGACCTAAGATTCTCTTTTGCTAGTTTTAGGGAGTAACAAGATGAATTCAGTTTTGAGCATATTCAGTTTCAGGTGCCATCAAGACATCCATAAAGATGCCAAACAGGTAGTTGAAAGCAGGCTTGTAGTTCTGGAAAAAAGATAGTTGACTAGAGTTAGAACTTGGCAAAACATATATATTGCAAAGGCTGAGTTTTCCTGCAAAAATTTTAGAAAGAAATGAGAGCCCAGATTCAGAAGGGATGGGAGGAAACAGGAAGAAGACAAAAATAGAAGAAAAAAAGAAAGCGTTACAGATACAGGAGAATGGGCATATTTCATGTTCTTGCATGCTTTATATTACTATATAAAATGCACTATTAATATGTATGTGTTTGTATGCATTATCACAGTGCATTATGCATTATGTAGTTCCTAGGGGGTAACTACATAAACTTACATGGAGATGCTTGTGCTTGGATCTCAAATGATTTAGTTATTACGTGTACCTTTTATATCTTTTAGTCACCCCTTCCAAGTGTAGTTAATGACTTAAGAAATGGGAAACAGGAAGAAAAGTGATCTCAAATAAAAATTTGATGAGCTCTTTTTTATGTGATGAGCACTTACAAACATTGGGTTTGCCAAAAGTTCATTTGTTTTTTCTATAAGATGGCTCCAGTAGTTCTTACTTGTCTTTAAATTCATTCAAAACAATTTTGTTAGATTGTATTGTGACAGCTGTCATATTAGCATGCATTTAAGAAAACTTATCAACATTAGTGAGTTTGTGTGTAGCCATTTTAATATTGAAGATAGAAGAAAATAAGCAACATTTTTGTCATATTATGCTTTATTATTTTGAGAAAGGTAAAAACACAACTAAAATGCAAAAAAAGATTTGTACAGTATATGGAGAAGGTGCTGTGATTGGTCAAACATGTCAGAAGTGGTTTGTGAAGTTTTGTGCTGGAGATTTCTTGCTGGATCATGCTTCACAGTTGGGTAGACCAGTTGAAGTTGATAGCAATCAAATCAAGACATTAATTGAAAACAACCAACATTCTGCCATGTGGGAGATAGCCAACATACTCAAAATATCCAAATCAATAAAGTTATTGGTGAAAATGGAAAATGTGTCTTTTACTTTATGGAAAAAACATATGGACTTTTTGGCCAACCCAATACCTTTAATTGTCAAATGGGTTTCATCTAGTGAGATGAAACATTTAATATTATTTAAATTACTCTAAACATTTAATATTATTTATAAACCTTACAAATACCCTAAAAAGCAGATTGGTGATATTATTTCTGTTTTGTAAATAAACAATGGATGTTTGTTTTACACTGATCTCAAGCTAGAAAATAGAACTAAATTCTCTATTTTCTATATAACTAAGCTCCAAAGCTTATATACATAAACTTAATGGAATTTTTTTAAAACTTGAACTTAATTGATACATCATGGCTTAGTTACATATAGTTTAGGGGAAGATAGTACTTGCACAGAGGAAAATATCTAGTCATGTTGAGTTCCTGACTTATGATGCCAACACATCTTGGAGCATTTACACCAGCAGAATAGAAAGACTCCCTCCCCCATGAAATAGTTCGACTCAGTTCAGTTTGAGAAAGGAGTGGAATGTTTATTTCTTTTTAATAAATGAGATAGGCTGACAATAATTAATCACCTTTTTTGCCTTGGGTTGAATTTAATTTAACTTATGTTTTTCATTAAATCTTTTTTTTTTTTTAACCCACAGGCTCTACTTCCTTTCATTGCATTTACTCTTTTTGTTCCTTATGAACTTTTTAGGAAAAAACTACCATGAATTTTGTATTTTGTTCCTCATGAACTTTTAAGAAAAAAACACCACTGCTTAATATTTAGTATCACTCTCAAGTAAGATAAACCCACAATTAAGAGATAAGGATGAAATGCCTAATTCTGATGTTGTATCCACCATGGATTTAAATTTATGTTTGGCATTGAAGACAATCTTGTCAGAAATTATCTTTTTTAGAAAATCCACCTGTGTAAGCCGTATCAGTCATAATCTTAAAAAATTGCATTATGATAAATACTTAGGATGGCAAGACCGAGTCTTGATTCTAGGAGGAGAAAACAACTCTTTACAAAGAATAGTTACTTAAGTGAAAGATAAAGCATTAGCCAATAATAGTTTCAAAGAAATTTCCTAAGGCTTACTGCCTTTTCTCTAGTTCTAAGCTCATCAAACAACCTTCTAATTTGTAATTTTGATTTCTGAGTAAATATAGTCACCGAAAAGCAGATTCCTTCTCTGGATGAAAATAACTAAATTTTTTACATGTTCACTATGTACAGGGCATTATGCTAAACACTTTTCATCTACTATCTTATTGACTCATTCCAACTTGACAACCCAACTTGTTCTCACTGCATTCCCCTGGGTGACTATTATACATCTTCTCTTTTCTCTTCAGCTCACTAGTACCTTTACCCAACCTGTCCGTCACTCTTAGCTTCAGCCTTCCTCCTTATTTCCTTGAGTATATAGGAGCCGTCAGGAGAAAACTTCCATTCACTCGTCTGTGAACTTGCTTGCCTCTGTGCTTCTGCACTACTGCCCATGCTCCTGAGAGCAGCCCCTCACTTGTGCACAGATGTCATCATTTCCCTCTTGACGTAATCATTTCCACCAGTTTGAAAACGCTGTGAAATCTGTCTTAACCCTACATTTGACCTCTTATGACCTGTGTTTCCTTTTACAACCATACTAGCCACTTCTCCTCAGTCTCTTTAATAAGATCATACAGCTAGTGAAGTGGCATATCTGGGATTTGAACCTTCAAAGGCAGAGACTACTTACCCACTTTTATGTCCCTAGTACTTGGCACTGTGCACAGCATGTAATGTGAACTGAGAAGTATTGAATTATTTTGTGAGAAAAATTGCAGAGCTAGATAGAGGTCAGTTGGGGATGAGACAGTTGAGACCAGAAACACT
The DNA here is from genome assembly GCA_004027735.1 of Carollia perspicillata. Taxonomy (NCBI): domain Eukaryota; kingdom Metazoa; phylum Chordata; class Mammalia; order Chiroptera; family Phyllostomidae; genus Carollia; species Carollia perspicillata. Next base: position 7,445 of record PVKM010037554.1, on the reverse strand, counting down.
GGACTTTCTAGTCAACAAGAGGGAAACATGATCACTACTGGAATTTCTGAGGAGTGGGAACAGGTAAGAGATCCTGACAGGTAAACTTTGGTTAGCACCTGAAAGAAGAAAATTGGGTCTTGTCCGGCAGGTGCTGTCTCCAAAGGCTAGCAGCCTACAGTCAAATGGCCATTGCCTGGTTGGCAGTGAGGAGCCCATTGTTTCAGGTGAAATTCCTGGGAAACAGACACTAACTAAGACAGAGGTGAGCACAGGGAGTTTGCTGGCGATGCCATCAGGTGGAGTTGCTGAAGAGCAGGGCAGCCTCAGTGAAAACCTCAGCCAAACCCATGCGGAGCTATGGAGCTGGAAAAGCCCCTGAGAGTTGTCAAGCCTGAAGAAAGAAGATTTCTCCTTCACTAATCCCATCCCTCTTCCCACTGATCAGTCAGTCTTGGAGGTGAACTGCAGTTGTAGAGGGCTGTGACCCTGGGTGGCCTGCTCTCTCCTGCTGAGGGAATTCCTGAAGAAGGACTCAGCTGACAGTGTCATCAGCCACAAACACCTTCAGAGCTGGGGGATGACTGCTGTGGTCCAACCAGGGAGATCTGGGTGGTACATCACAGTAGCCACTATCCCTCTCCCCAGGGAAACCAAAGTATCAGGTAGGAATGAAGATGAGCACCCAGGAGTGCTTCCTCGTCTTCAGGAGGAAGAAGGTGGTTTGACCACGTGCTGGTAAGGCTCCTGCTGGGAAATGGTTCAAGTGAAGAGATTTCATGGGCAGGGTCAAGGAAGCAGACAAGATTGTGAGGGACCTGAGACTACTGGTGGTGGAAGGCTGTCACCACCCTTTGGGCTAAAGGGCCTAGGAAGGGAAGTAGTGTCACCTGAGCCAAATGGGAACAGCAGCTGCAGTCACAGGGGACACCACAAGGTGCACCGTGGAAGTGGCTAAGTCTCTAACCTCTTTTTACCACTGTTCTCCACCTTCCCCTGGTGCCCTGCATCAGCCAACCCCAAGTGAAAGTCGGTTCATAACAGAGCCTGGAGGAGGCATTCCACAGGACTCATCCTCTTGGCTCAGAGCGGGATGAACACAATGGAGAACAACCAGCAAAGGGCACACGTTAAAAATGATCCAGGATTAGAACTTGGGGCAAAGAGTGAGATGCTGCCCTGCCTTCAAGCCTTTTCTACTGACCAAGACAGAGGCTGACCTAGAGCCTGGGATGGAACTGAGTTCTGGGTAGGTCGCTGATGTGAGGCTTGGACCCAAAGTACAGGGGCAAAGTTGAACAAAAGATGGGGGACTCAGATGGAAAGACTTGAGGGACTGAGGGGAATGGAGGCTTGAAGGGTAATGTAAAGCCCAAGAAAGCAAGAAATCCACCAAACCCCACAGAATTCAGAAACCATCCGACCTTGCTTCCACCCTCACCAAACCCTGCTAGGTTTCTTCGTTCCTGTTGAGGTCTCCAGTACTGGGGTCAGATGAAGGACCAGATCGTCTTCCAGTGGCACGTGGACAAGTGACCTTGGGGAGGGCAGTTCGAATGCACCATGCCGCTGAAAAGCCTGTGCAATGTCCAGAGGGGAAAGGAGGGAGCAAGAAACCTCAAAGTGAGGGAGCTGGACTGGATGGGGATGATATAGTCATAACCCACCACCTAAAAATCAATGTCTGATAATGAACATACAGGGAATCCAAATGATGGTGGCAAATATTGGCTCCTTTCCCCACCCAGTTGGCTTGAATTAGGCACCTGGGAATTCCCGTCTCCTCCCTTGATCTCCTCTTTCTGTTTTTAATCCCTGTCACCTACCTCCACCCCATCCTTGTCCTGGCTTGCTCCTGGGAGTGGGAGGTTCAGGCTCTGAGAGCATTTTTTTCTGAGAAGGTGAGAAGGTGGAGGCTTGTAAACAGTCCTCCTCGTTAGGAGTAGATTGGGTCTAGTTTCTCCACAGAAGAGCACCTGCAAGACACACATCTCTCTGGGTAAATGTGACCACTCCCATAGCACTGCTCGGATGTGTCATTCAGGCCAAGTCCCCTTCCCACCAGGACTGAGGCCAGGAAGGAGCGGGGGAGGGGGATTGAAAGTGCTGTCCTTCCTTCTACACCGGAAACAGTGATAATAGCCATTATTCTAGTGACTCATACTGAGTGGCTGCTCTATGCCAGCTGTACATTAGATTCTGTAGTGATGGCCTCCCTCCTCCGCCAAAGGTATGTCCACGTCCTAATCCCTAGAACACATAAAGGTGACTGTATTTGGAAAAAGGGTCTTTGTAGGTGCCATTGATTTAAGGATTTCAAGATGAGATCATCCTTATTAATCCACAGGTGAACCCTAAATCCAATGACAAGCATCCTTATAACAGACACAGAGTAGCACAAGAGAAGAGAAGATCATGAAGAGAAAGAAGACTGGAGAAGGAGAGGTGTAGCCACAAGCCAGTGTCGTGGAGCCACTGGTGGCCAGGGGAGGCCAGGAGTGATGCTCCCTGGAGCCTTTGGAGAACAAAAGGCCCTGCGGACACCTCAGTTTCAGGCTTCTGGCCTCCGGAACTATGAAAGAAATACATTCCTATTGTTTTAAACCACTCCACTGGTGGTAATTCTTTGGGTGGCCCTAGGAATCTAAACAAATGATTCACATGCATCCTTTCTAATCCTCACTGTGATCAGCAAGGTGAAGGTACTCTTCTCTCATTATATAGACAAATAAATTGCAATTTGAGCCTGAGCTTGCCTGAATCCCGAGTCACTGTGCTCTCCATCATGGTACTATGTCATTGCTAATGGCTTTCCAGTTCTAAAAGTGTCCTGTGTTTCTGGCTTGTGAGCAGGTCCTTGCTTGCCCCACTCAGACCCGTCCATTAGCAACAGTTAGTTGATGGGCCATTGTGTTGGCCAAAGATTAGGCTGTGGATACAAAGTCGATTGTCATTAATTCCTCCTCCTTCACCCAATTTAGGGCCTGAAGCTTCAGGGGAAGAACAGTCTAGCATAACCACCTGGGGAAATAAGTAGAAACATTATGGAACCCTAAGCAATAGTTTAAATTTTTCACAATAACTGTCAATTATGAAGTGATTCGTGGATTACCAAGCCCTTTCACTCATGTGATTTAATTTGAGCCTTGGAAGATGAGGTTATGATGAACAATTTATTTCTTAGATGAGGACAATGGGGTTCTCAAGTCAAGTGGGCCCCTCGGTGCCATGTGGTTACTGAGAGGTGGCTCCCTACAGCACCCTGTCCCTCCTTGAGGTCCATTACAGATTCACAGAATCAGCCATGTGATTTCAAGTGCTTAACATTTATTTGGTTTTTCTATCTGGATTTTCTTCCTTGAAAATAAGGGAGGATTGCTGACTGGAATTATGAGGAGCTGGCTCCTGTTTGAACGGGGTTTTGGTGTTGAATAAATGAGTGATGTCAGCAGACAGCCCTGAGCAGAAGAAGGCTGAACTAAGACCTGCTTTAGAATAAATATTTGTGATTCCTCGAACAGTTCTTGTCTCTTAATGTATGGCTTTAGCAAAATGCTTATGGTTGGTAGCTTGATTGATGCTCATGTTTAAAGAAGGGTAGAAATGGCCACCAGTGCCTTGTGATTCCACCGGCCGTATCCAACTAAACATAAAATGTGTGAGTTCATAGTTACAGGCACAATCGACTTTGTTGGAATGCAAGTTGGTACCTATACAAAATGGATATGTGAGAGAAATACATTTCATTTACTGAGAGCTTTGCTTGTGCCATGTTTTTATCTGAAACTAAAGGGATATCAGTCTAATTTTCTACAACTCTACAAACCTGAGTGTAATCTGAGATAATGTGAACATGAAGAAAGACCAAATCTATCTTCCAAAAACTGGGTCTGGTGAAATAATGCCATTAGAGACCTTGTCCTAAAATAGATAATTTCTGAAGAAGCTGACACATTTGAAGTCTATGCTTACGGAGCACAGGTGGCAAACACAAGGCCCAATCTGGCCCTCCATCTTGTTTTATCCAGCCTGGTACCTTGTTTCTACCTGGCTGCAGTGCCAAGCTCTCACTTAACTGTTAAGGAGTAGTTACATTTACACAGTCCTAAAATTACATTTGGCCTTTTGAAAGCAAACTTGAGGCTGATGCGGTCCCTGGTGAAAATGAGTTTGACACCCCTGTATAAAGTGTTGTTTTGGCCATAAGAAAAAAAGAAGAGAGAGCTCTGGCTCACGACAAGTCAATTTGTTTAATGTTAATATATTTTAGCAGATTAAAAATATTCACCAGTTGATTTACACATTAGAAGATTTGGCATACACTTGAAACAATTTCTGATAACTATCCCTTCCTCCAACTGTAGGGCTTGTTTGTATGAGGATGGATACAAAAAAACTGGAATTATCTTCCAGAGTGCGGGCCCCTTGCAGTACAGGCTTCCCCTGATATGTGCATGTTCTAGGAACCCATCTGTATCAGTGTACTAACTGGCATTGTTGTGAGAGGCGGAGTTCTGCTCCAGTGAATTTTTCTTGAAGACTCTTTGAATGCATTTACCCATTTTATGATGGGTGATTTATGAGTGCACCTGCCCACACTGTGCTGAGTATTCAGCAGTTTTGAACCAAAAATAGCATGACCCCTGTACCCCACCCTCCCTATCCACCTGATTTTGCCCTGAGTGACTTTGTTTGTTTGTTTGCTTCCATGGGTGAAAAAAAAATCCTCAAAGGGAAACATTTTGCTGATGTGGAAGAGGTGAAACAAAAAAGGTCAGAAGCACTAAAAGGCATCAAAATCAACAAGTTTGAAAACTGTTTTGAGCAGTGGAAAAAACATCTCGCTAGGTATATTACATCAAATGGAGAGCACTTTGAAGGTTATCGAAGTTAAACATGTAAGAATAAATACACAAATTTTTATAAGTAAATTCTGTTTTTTGAGGGGTCTCCCTTCATAAATTTTAGGCATATGAGGGGCATAACATAACTTAGGCATAATATAAAATTTACTCTCTTCATCATTTTTAATTGCATAATTCTCTCACATTAAGTACATTCTCATTGACAATCTTGAGTTCTCTTGGTGTTTTGTTTTGGACTGCCTTCCTTTCATGTCTCCCACTTCACTTTTCTTGGCTTGACATCTGCTATCCCAACACATAGGCAAAAAATTCTGACTCTTTTGTACAAAACAAAGAAAAGCATGACCCCACATGGCACCTGTGGTAGGATAGCCCATCAAAAACTTAGTGGCGTGAGCTGTTGAGGCCTTACTGTTTTGTGCTCTATGGCTGTGGCAAGGGGCCCTCTCGTCTGGGCTGGGGTCAGGCGGTAGGGAGGAGGGAAGGTGTTAACTTTCTAGGAAGAAGTGGAACATTTTTCTCTTTTGAAGGTAGGTCTTCCTTAACCCTAGGGAGGCCAAACAGATTTTTTTTATGCATTGGGACCCTTCTATGGTTTAACTGTAACTGGTGGGCCATCAGGTTCTATGGTGGCAGAAGAGGTGAGAAACAAGCTCTTTTGTGTTGGAGGACTCTGATCCAAACAGGTGGAAAGAGAGGGGATAAAGGGTCTCTGTATCCTAAGGATCAGATGCTTGAGCTCCCACTTGACACCAGTCTGAGAGTTGGCATAGGGCCCAAGACATTTGGGGCCGGTGGATGTTTGTAGCTAGAAAGAGTGGTTAGACCAGAAGATCCATCCATCCGAACCCCACAGCTTGAGAAAAGAGTCAAGTTATCATGTCCTCACCATTGATGGAAATTGATCTTGGAGAAGGAGTTGCAAGCTCTTGGGGAAATGTAGGGATTCTGACATTGTTTATATAGACTGGACAGGGCTGAAAGCAAATAGACTCCTAGGCATATACTGATGTGAACACTCAACACACAGCTGCAGTCTTCTAAGTTGCCTGAGAACGTTCACCAGCCCTACTGTTGAATTCATCTGCTCCATCCTATGTCTTGGCAAGTGTATCCCAGTCCAGCTTATCCATGCCCCGAGAAGACTAACGGGTGTGGTCATGGCCTGAGGTCCAATTCAGGGGTCAGGAAGGTGGTCTTGGGGTCCTGAGTAGAGTCCCACATGGTTGGCTGGTTGCTGAGATCGACGTCTGTCGCTTTCAGAGCAGTTACATGGAGTTACATGTCTGAGGCAGTTACATGTATCTGATACTCCAGATACATGGAATATCACGGCCCTTCCAGCAACAAGGTGAGTATCTTTAGCAGACCAGATGGGGTTTATGTGAGAATATAGGTTAACCACGTGGGCTCTGATGCCAGGCTACTTGGGGTCAAGTCCCCACTCTGAAACCTGATAGCTGTTCTAACTGTGGTCAGGTTTCTCTGCCTCTCCAAGCATCATCTGGAAAATGAAGATGTTAAAAAAAAAAGAAAACTAATACTGACACCTACTTCTTGGGGATATTGGGAGAGGTAAGCAAAATAATGTGTCTGCCACAAGGTGCTTAATTGTGTTATTTTAATTCATCAGGCAAAAGCCTTGGAGTGTCAGGTGATGTGGGAAACAAAATACTCCCTGGACAGAACTGTAAACAGAAGGGCCGATCAGCCACCTTCTCAGGCCTGGAGGAGGTGGAACCGGACACAATGACCAGGCCCTGGTTTTCTTTTCAATCTTAGGAGAAAGGGTATAATTTTAATAAGATGAAAGGAGGCGTGCCAGATCCTGACAAAATCACAGGCACCGCTCTGTGTCCCCACTGTCTCTGGGACATCTGAAGGGGCTGGATGAAGGACTCTGCAGTGAAGGGACCACACCGGAGCACTCCACGGAGCCCTCCTGGCTCTCCTCCGAGGACGTGGACACGGGGCCTGGAATCTCTCATGATTGCTAGTGTTCCGATCGGGTGGTGGTGCAGTGTGTTTAGAAAGACTTTTCTGAGCACGTCTGAGCTCTGTGCCACCAGGGCAGTGCGTCTGATTTCTTAAATTACCTGGTGACAGTTTGCAATTTTGACTTGGGGAAAAATGAGTATGTCCCTAGCTCCATTTTTGAAAGATAATAAGTAAATGCTCATACCAGTGTTTAAAGAAACATTGTTATATATTCTCTTAAATGAACTTTTACACTAGTCCCTTCCTTTCCCCTTTACTGTCCAAGTAAAGGACATCAATATCCAACTCTTGTGCTTATTATTTTTGTCCCAGATAACAGCATAGAGTCTCAGGTTCCCTCCTACACCCCTTCTGACAGCCCCACAATGGTTTTTGGCTTCGTTTGAGTGTTTTTCTCCTTTATTCAGAGTCCTATTGTCCAATATTTAACACTGATGCAGGACACACACACACACATATTGCACATAAAATCAGCCATCAGTGAGTGACTTACTATATTTTGCCTACATCTTGGAAATAGCAGCTTTCCCTGTCTTCACCCTCCCACACCCCATCAACGCCAGTTGTCCAGGACGTGGTACTGGAAGTCCAAGACCAGTAAAC
>PVKM010037553.1:0-14420 GCA_004027735.1 Carollia perspicillata | reverse complement strand
TGGGAGCTAGTGAGTCAGTGAACTGCTTTGCTTCACAGAAATTCAATTCCTGTTATACAGAGATATTTATATTGTTTTGGAGCTTGGCTATTTTAAAGTCATTAAATGTTATTAATTATTACCATGTATTTGGAAGATAAAAGTGGTGACAAATGTGAATTCTCTGGGCTTCTGACTCTGTGACTGACATTTTGGGGGGAGAATCTAGAAAGGTTGGATCTGAAAGTTACTTTTATCAGAATCACCTGAGGTACTTAGTTCAAGTTCAGATTCTCTGGCTTTACCCAAACCTAGATAAAAATCTGGACGGCAGTGGTGGCACCTAGGAATCTACCTAATAAGTAGGATGTGCATGTAATTTTCATGCACACTAAAGTTTATGAACCACTAGTCTAGAACGTGATGCAAACCACTGCCATGTTTCTAATCCTGCATAAAATTTCTTCGAATATGCAGAGAGATGGTACTGTTTTTACATGTCTGGATGATTTCCAGGTGGGTGGATGAACACCAAAATTGAGAACTTGAATGGGTTGATGTAGCTCATGGGGAAACACAGCCATTAAGCCTTTTGATGAACATAGCTGGGTGGCCTTTGGCATATTACCTATACTTGGAGCCTCAGTTTCTCCAACTGTAACATGAGTTAAATAGATTTGTTGTGTTGAATAAGTGAGTTATAGACAGCAGTGTCTAGCACCTAATAAATGCTCAGTAAATAGTTTTACAAAGATAAACATGAGGCAAAATGCTTGAACTTTGCTAAGTAATATCCCTGTAAACTGAATGCAGTTTCAAACTTTTAAACTAGGTTTAATGTTTTAGAATTGGAATGGATATATTTTGGAGAAAGAGTAATAGTATGCTTCTGATGAGCTTAAATAATGAAAAACAGCTATATAAAGAATGACTTGCATTTGACTCCAGTTACAAGTTATAACTCATGTTTTAATAATCCCTTGTTTAATCTCTATGCCCAGTTGAACTCTAATTACATTCTATAACAAATTAAGTAAAATTTGTTTTAAATTTCCTTAAAATCAATAGGTGTAACTGAATAAATTGATATTTTCAAGAATAAGTGAACTGACATTTCATTAATCTGAAATATTAAAAATGTTTTTAGCATTGAAAAAGTACATGATTATGATCAATCACTGGGATACCATCTCTTATTAATTCATACATTGGAATGATTATTTTAGGTGGACAAAAGCTTCTTAATATTTGACACAACTAATAGTACCAAAACATGAGTCTACCTTTAAGAAAAGATTAGAATATCCAAGAAGACAAAGGTAGGAAAATATTTCAGATTTTCTCATCTATACTTCCTAAGAAATAAAGTGCATGTATTTGAAGAGTGTTTAAATCTGTTTTATTCTTGACTCCCAGTTCCACTGGGGTTCTATTGTCTTTGTAAAGTCTCAGTTCCTTTTCTATAACAATGGAAAAATTAATGATACCTACATTTTAGGACTGTCATAACAATTTTATAAATTAATATATTTAAGGCTGTTAGGACCATGTCTAAACTTAGTAAGACCAGACAGCAATTATTTTCTAGATAACACATTCTAGGTAACACATTCTAGAAATCATCAGTTTTATTTAGTGGTTTCTTTAGTATGTAAATAAATGTAATATGCATAACTATCATTGATGACATACTTATTGTGTTAAACACTTTGCTACTTTCTGAGCAGGGACCATTATTATTATCAATTTGCATATAAAGAAACTACAGAACAGAAGGTGGAGAATTGAACAGGAGGTCATAATAGCCAAGATTTGAACCTAGACATTTTCTTGAGAGCTCATGGTTTTTGTTTTGCTGTTGTTGTGTTTGGCCAATATATTTACGAATTGGTGAGGAAAGCACTTATCATCTTGTCAAGAAAGACTAGCCTAGGGATTGTAAATCTGCGGAAACTTATTTGGAGTTAGAGATTGGCTTATCGAAGAAAAGATTTCATCAGGTTATTCTCAGCATCTACAATAATATCAGTTACCTGTTATTTCAATAATATCTGTATCCTTCTATTTTCTCACTCTTCTTTCCTTGCACACCCATCCCCAATTATCTATCTATCTATCCATCTGAATGGGAAAGCCTTAGTAGTCTCTATATAAAGTAAAGAAAATCTATAATGGGACATAGCCCAAACTTCATTGTACATTGCTTCACTTATTTTTATCAAGATAGCTTAAAAAATTCTTCTACCTTAAATAAAATCTCACATTGGATATGATAAATTATTAAAGAATGATTTACCATTTTTCAACAAGAAAAATTGATTTTCAGAACTTAACTTTAAAGGTGTATTCAGGTACATTCATTTTCCCCATAGAGTGAAAAGATTAATTTACCATTACATCAATAAGAAGGAGTGATTATGACACGCTCCTGAGTTGAGGATAGTCATTAAACATAAGCAAGATATATTTCACAGGTGAACTATTTTGTGTGTGAGCCTTTCCTTGGCTCTTAGTTTAAAAATGTTGCTCTTCAAGGCAAAGTAAATTCTTGCAGACAGATCTTCCATTTTATAAGGTTTTTCTTAAGAAGTGGGTGGGGTGGAGTGGGGTGAGGTGATTGACATGAACACTTTTCCAAGTGATAAAGTCTAAATTTTTAATCTCACCTCAGAGTTAATGTATCTTCTGAAGTATTCAGAGTCCTCTTGTGTCATTATTATACATGTATTGCATAGAGCTAAGCTACTGAATTTGTCTGAAACATTAGGGGTGGTGTTTCCATAAGACATTTTTTTAAAGAGCGAAATCTATTTATAGGTCAGTAAATGTTTACTTTTGGCTACGGGGAACCTACAGTATTGTGGACCTGTAAACATTAACTAATGGTTTCAGATGGCTGTAGGAAAGTTGTGCTTTTAAGACACACTATCAGCCCCATGGCAGCCTGAGACATCCCTCCTGTTTGTCTCCTTCCCATATAGCAATTAAAATTGGACATCTATGCAAGAACAAGAATGCCTCTGTGGGAATTGTGGGATCCAGCACCATTTACCAAGGGGCCACCGTGGGGGAGTCTCACCCAGCTGTGCATCAGGTAATAGGTAGACAGACCTGGTATGATTTGTAGAAGCAGCAGTTTCCTTTGAACTGGCTCAAGCACATAGAGAGTGCTGACTTGGGCAGACACCTGCAGATGGATGAAAGAACCTTGGTAGAAGTCCATATTTCCTGGAGAAACATTTCAATAGTCTGTTGGAGCATGCTCCCATGGAGCATCTATGGGTGTGACGGAGCATCACACCCATCCTCCAAACCCAAACAAAACAGAATAAAACAAAGAGGACCTTTGTCAGTGCTTCCTTTCTCCCAAGGCAGAACACTTTGTGATTTCAAACTATACCACAAACCTATAGTAATTAAAACAGTATGGTACTGGCATGATAATTGACACATTAACCCATAACCCCTCATATGTGCAGTCAACTAATATTTGACAAGAGAGCTGACATTACTTGGGGACAGTGTAGTCTCATCAATAAATGATGCTGGAAAAACTGGATATTTTTCTGCATGCAGAAAAATAAATTAGACCCCTATCTGATGACACTCACAAAAATTAACTCACAATGAATTAAACATAAAATCTAAATCCTTAAGGCTCCTAGAAGAAAACATAGAGGAAAAGCTCCTTGACATTGGTCTTGGCAACAATTTTAATGGGACACTTAGAGTCAAGCAACAAAAGCAAAAATCACTAAGTGGGACTATATCAAACTAAATAGCTTCTGCATGGTAAAGTAATCAACAAAGTGAAAAGACAATCTATGGAATGGAAGAAAATATTTGAAAACCATTTATTTGATAAGGAGTTAATATCCAAAATAAAGAACTCATACAAGTCAGTAACAAAAAAAATAAACAATATGATTTAAAAAGGGCACAAGAATTGAATAGACATTTTAAGATATAACTGAAAAGACATTTTTTCCAGATAGTAATAAGAGGAAAGAATTTTCTGCAGTGAAAACAGTATGTGCTGAGTGAAGCTCAAACTCATTAGCCTGGATTTCAAGGCTGCTTATTTATATTCAGCTGTGTTTCTGCCATTGACTGTGTCTGTCATTCTTTTCCTTTCCAATTTTTGGTATATGACTTGGGGCTGACATTCTGCATTCACTGTTCTCTTTTTTCCTCCCTCCCCATTTTGGCTAGTCTGAAACTGCGTCTCTTTCACTGAGTTACTGACGTTAGTGGGAGTTTGTTGGTATTTTAAACCTCTATGCTATTTTATCTTACACAGCAAATGTTCAAGTTGTTTATTTTGAGTTGGTTAATTCTTGGAATTTGTTTGAATATTATGTGTATATTATTATTTTTACATTGCTACAATGACTCAGTCATATAGGCACAGGACCCACTGTGCTTTTCAAATCAGCGAACAAGCTGTTGTTATTGCATCGTGAAATCCAGTGCTGCTATGTATATCAAATACAACTTGTATGTAGGACCAATCCCATACCAGATCTCTACTACTACATTTTTATTTAGAATTTTGGATAATTGGACTTCTCAAAGATTAAGTTAGCATAGCCATGTGGAAGGATTCAGAGAGACTTTCGTTGAAATATTGGATCCTTCCCTTCTAACCATGTTACTTTGGATAAAGTATTTAACCTCTTTGAGCCTTTGTTTCCCTGTCTGCAAAATAGGACAGAATTTTTCACAATTATTTATTGAGTGCTTCCTGTGTTCTAGACATTGATTTTGCAGTGGTATTTTAAGTGTTAAAGGGTTAAAGGAAATCCTGCATGGCACAAAGTTGGTGCTCAATAATCAGTAATTCATAGTTCCCCTCATCACCCACTTAATTTGTTTGAAAGCACAGTTTTATTTCACGAGCATCATTTGCTAGAGAAGAATTAGTTTGTGTTGGGTCTTTCTCAGCCCCTTTGCAAACTCTGGGCTCTGAATGAGAGGTGTTTGCTTGGCCTGCGCAGTGCTTAAAAAACAAAATAATTTGAATACTTTTATTTTCTCATATGTTTTACTTTTTATTGAGAAAACACCAGTTGGTAGCATTATATAAGTTTCAGATGGACACCATTATAATTTGATATCTGTGTACAGTATGGCATGCTCATAACCAAATACCTAGTTTTCACTTGTCACTGTATATTTGACTGCCTTTATCCATTTTTGCCCCTGTCCCCAACTTCCTTCCCTTCTAGTTGTCTGTATCTATGAGTTTGTTTTTGTTTGGTATGATCATTTGTTTCATTTTTGTTTTATATTTCACAGGAGTGAAATCATATGGGTTTTGTCCTTTTCCATGTAGCATAATACCCTCAAGATTCATCAATGTTGAGATAAATAGCAAGATTTCATCTTTTCTCATGGCTGAGTAGAATTCCATTGGATAGCTAGAACATGTCTTTTTTATATATTCATCCACTGATGGACACTTAGGTTGCGGTTGTTTCCATAACTTGGATATTATAAATAATGCTGCAGTGAACATAGGGTTACATATATCCTTGTAAATTAATGTTTTCATATTCTTTGAATAAATACACAGAGGAGAAACTGCTGGATCATATAGTAGTTCTATTTTTAATTTGAACTGTTTCTAATTAAACAGTGCTGTTTCCCATAGTGGCTGCACCAATTTACAATCCCATCAACGGTGCACAAGGGTTCTATTTTTTCCACGTCCTCAGCAACACTTATTTCTTGTCGTTTTGATAATAGCCATTCTAATATCTATGAGGTAATAGCTTATTGTCATTCTGATTTTCATTTTCCTAATAATTAATCACTTTGTACATCTTTCCATGTGCCCCTTGGCCACCTGATGTCTTTTTTGGAAAAATTGCTATTCAGATCTTCTGCCCATATTTTAAATCAGTTGTTTTATTTTCATTATTGTTGAATTATTTGAGTTATTTATACATTTTTGATATTAACTCTTTTTTAAAAAGATTTTATTTATTTATCTTTAGTGGGGAAGGGAAGGACAGAGGGAGAGAAATATCAATGTATGGTTGTCTCTTGTGTGTCCCCTGCTGGGAACTGGCCTGCAACCCACGCATGTACCCTGACTGGGAATCAAACCGAGGTTGTATGGTTTGCAGGCCTGTCCTCGATCCACTGAGCTACACCAGCCAGGGCTGATATTAAGTGTTTATTAGAAGTATCATTTGTAAATATGGTGCCCATTTTGTTGACTGCCTTTTTGTTTTATTAATGGTTTTCCTTTGTTGTGCAGAAGCTTTTTAGTTTGATGTAGTCCTATTTGTTTATTTTTGTTTTTGTTTCCCTTGCATTTGGAGTCAAATTCACAAAAACCTTACTAAGACCAATGTCCAGAAGTTTAGTGCCTATGTTTCCTTTTATATACTTTTTTGTTTCTGGTTTTATATTCAAGGCTTTAACCCATTTTGAGTTAATTTACGGTGTAAGATAGTCCAGTTTCATTCTTTTGCATATGACTTTCCAGTATTCCCAACACCATTTACTGGAGATACCTTCCTTTCTCCATTATATATTTGTGGGTCCTGTGTAATGAATTAGTTGTCTGTATACATGCGGGTTTATTTCTGAGCTCTCAATTCTGTTCCATTTGTTTATGTGTCTGTTTTCCTGCCAATTTCATTCTGTTGTTTTTTTTTTTTTAGGTTTTATTTTTTATCTTTAGAGGGGAAGGGAAGGAGAGAGGGAGAGAAACATCAATGTATGGCTGCCCCTCATGTGTCCCCTGCTGGGAACTGGCCCACAACCCAGGCATGTGCCCTGACTGGGAATCGAACCTCGATCCTTAAGTTCACAGGCTCAAGCTCAATCCACTGAACTACACCAGCCAGGACTCCATTCTGTTTTGATTACTGTAGTCTTGTAGTATAGTTTGAATCAGGGAGTGTGACACCTTTGGCTTTGCTCTTTTTTTCTCAGTATTGCTTTGGAAATCAGAGTCTCTTTTGTTTCCATACAAATTTGTAGGGGTTTTTTTTTTTTTTTTGCTCTATTTCTGTGAAAAATACCATTAGAGTTTTGATAGGGATTGCATTTGAATCTATCAATGGCTTTAGCTAAGGACATTTTAAACAATGTTAATTCTTCTGATCCATGAACATTTGAGTGCTTTTAAGCATGACTTGTAACCCTCAGGTAGCTGCATGACCATCATTCCCTATTATATTATCGTAGGCTCTTGGCTCTTCGTCTTGGCTGCCCTTCAGAACACTTGCGACACTTTTAAATATCTGGATGTCCAGGCTGCATTTCAGACCAACAATATATGAATCTTTTGGGGTGGCATTCAGGCATCACTACTATTTAAATCTCTCCATTAATTCCAGTGTCCAACAAAAGATCCATTTTGGTGCCATTTCAGATGAAATGTGTATGTGAACTGTGTAGCCCCTGAAGGCAATGAGTATTCATCCTTACAGGTGGTCCTCTGATCTTGATTTCTACAAAGGCCTCCTTGTTTCATGTGACCTTCAGGGTCTGATGCCCTCTGTTTCTGGTGGAGGTCAGTCATTCTCAGGTCCCTGTTTTTACTTTGCTGGGGTAAATGTGTAGGATTACTCTGACACCTGCTTTCTGAGACCTTAGGATTTTACCCTTAAACTGTGAAACCTTCTCTCATTTGATCCACTCCCTGGAAGATGGACTTCCAGGGAGTGGATCAAAGGCAACACTCTGCCCCTGATGGCTGTGACGCCTTAGTTCATGTAGCTGGCTTCAGGTTCAAGTAGGAGCTGCCCAAATTAAATCTTTCTGGTTAGTTTTTAGCTCCTTTCCCCAGAAACACTATTCCTCTTGTGCTCCTATTGGGAGAAATGCTGACCACAAATGTGGAAACATTAGTATGAGGAAAACAACAGCAGATGTGCCCTGAGTGAGAAATATGGAGAAGGGGTGACCAATAGTGATTTTCAGAGGTTTAAAAGTAAACCTAAATAATTTCCATCTGTGTTTGACCTAATTTTTCTATCTCCAACAAAATGTTTGTTTAAACAAATGTATTTTGAAACTCTCAGCTGTATAATTTTACTTGTTTAATGAGCTCAATAAAACCATTATATGTGTGTGTTTGTAATAACCTATTTGATCTGTGAAATTGAATGCCCATGTAGATTGTCTAAGGAAACTGTTGGCTCAAAACACTTTCCTGTATTTTATTGTTTCCCATGAACTGTTGTGATTAGACACTGGTAAAGCGACTAATACAAAGCACATCTGAAATCACAATTACCAGCTGAATTCTTGCCATGCAGTTAGGGTTATGTAAACAGCTTGGTGGGGTTCACAGAAGGCAGATTTTAAACTGCTTGTATGCAGTGGTGATGTGAAATCCCCGAACAAACATCAATATTAATAATCCTCTAACAGTTTTATGATATTAGCAGTAAAAATCAAGGCATGTTTCTGGAATTACTTCTCTCACACTCTGTGACGAATGAATCCTGTATTGTGAGATTCTGTTATTTAGGGTCTTTGTTAAACATGGAGCAACGGCTATAGTGGCTCTTCCGAATCTCACTGTTATTGAGACAGTTTTTAAATTTAGCTTTTCAGTTTCTCCCTTTAGCATGAGTCACAAATTAATTACTCCTGTGCTTGCCATAGAGTCATTGGCTTAAGTTGGAATAGTCAGAGTATTTCACACTTAGCAAATCCTGCCCCAGCCTGGATTAATCTGTTCAACCCTCAATTCTCAACCAATAACTCTAGCCTAACTCTCTCTCTCTCTCTTTTTTTGTTGCAATCTGAATTGGTAGTCTTATTCTGAATAGCCCATTTCTTCTCACCCCACTTACTCTTCTAAAAGCTTTTAAATCTTATTTGTTGAAGATTTTGCTTCCCTTCTGAGCTGACCGATTGCTAAATATACTTGACAAGTTCTCAAAAAAATGGCACCTCTCCCCCTAGCTCTCCTCCAAGGAGGAGCTGATCTTTATTCCTGTTTACCTATGAAGAATGTTCACTAAAATATGACCTTGGATATGCCACTTGATTTTCACAAAACTCCAGCGACTCCTCATTTGCTTTTTAGAATAGCATCTAGTCTGAATTTCAAAATCCTACTTTCTCTGTGAAATCTTTCAGCCCATCCTTGATAAAGGAAATACCCTCTCTTCTAGAAATTTAAAATGCGATTTCCCCTACTGCTTATAATTTATTTTCTTGTGCTGTAGTTATTTTTCTGCTGTCTGTATCTCATCCTGCTAATAGATAATAAACTCCCAGAGGGTGCCTCCCACAGAACAAGTACTCAATAAATATCTGTCATTGATGAGAACAGATGATTGATCATATTTTGTTAGAGGATTGACATAAAGTCTCAGCAGTAAACCTGTAATTTGAAGCTTATCCCTTCCTTCATAATAAAATAGGGAACAGTTGTTGAAGGCTTATGATATACTTGGTATTTAACATGAATTTTCTCTTTTAATTTTACAAATCATATAAAATTAATGATATTATTATTTATGGATGGGGAAACAGAGACACTGAAGTTTTAAATAATCCTTCCAAGATCGCATTTCTGATAAGTAGGTAGCTTAGATTTGAAACCAAGGGAGTCTGATCCTAAAATCTATACCTTAATATTTGCATATCCTGCTTCACTCCAATCTCATCTGGACCTACTTTGGAATGACATTTGGAGGTGCAAGTACCTAGAATCTGTGCTGCATGAAATATTAGTTTCCTTAGAAGTGTTTCGGGGATTACCAAACTGACTTCAATGATCAAGTTTGCCACGAGGCCCCAATGCTGCTAGTCTCTGCCTTTTGAGGAGGAGAGGCGCCAAATGCCTTGAAGAGTCATAACCTGTTGAATCTCAATATGGAGGCGGCGAGGCTTTGAAATTTCACCCTGTGGCCAGACCCATGGTCCTGAGCTGATCCCACGTTGCACTGAATCTAGGATGCTGGGGACGGTACATGCACCATTTGCATTATAGCACTAAGAAAGAGACAAATAACTGCTGAGAAATAACCATGGCACAATGTTTTCTTATCACTTGGATTTTTAAATTTTATGCTTAATGAAAAAGCTCTTTTAGCCTTATCTATACATATAAATGATACTAATTGGTTAATGTAATCCTAAATCTTCTTTATATCTGAGTCTGAATCTCCAAAGTCTATGTGTTCCAGACAATATCTTCCTCTGTGTTTCTTGAAAGAATGCTCTGCTATCACCTCGGAGAATTTCTTGCAAGCCACTGATGCTAATTTTGCAAAACTGGATGCAACTGTGTAGGCTACCAGGATCTCATCTTCCCAGCTTCCTGACTAACAGCAATTGTACGACACTTCACATGTTCAGAGGTTGAAATGTGCAAACAAATTCATCAGAATTAGGGAATTAGGGCACATAAAACTTCATTTAAAAAATAGGTTTCACTGTCTAAAAAAATCTGAAAACTTCTGGTATTGTCTAAAGAACCTTGGTCTTGGGGAATCAGAGGAGTTGGCTGAGGATCGGCTGTCCTATAGCAAGCAATGTTAATTGTTCCCAAGCCTCTTTTTTCTAACCTGTAAACAAAGAATAACCACTCTAATCTTATGAGATGGTTGCAAAAATTAAAGAAAATTTAAATCTCACCTGGGCAGGATTGTTTCTAGCTTGTCTGCCACTCTCTTTCCATTGTCTGGAGCAGGTACAGAGACCTAGAGGTTTCTAATGACTCGATGTTGAATTAATGAACCAATGAATGGACATTTCATGCCTGGAAAACTCCCAGCAGAAATGTCTATGTTGCCATGTTGTCATGGTGAATGGCAGTATATTCTTTGTGTGTGTTTATTTACGATGCCATACTTTTCATTATTTAAAAAATATTTTATTGATTATGTTATTACAGTTGTTCCAGTTTTTCTCCCTTTGCTTTCCTCCACCCCTCCACCCGGCTCCCCGCTCCCTCAGGCAATCCCCACACCATTGTTCACGTCTATGGGCCATGCCTATAAGTTCTTTGGCTACTCTATTTCCTACACTGTAGATTAAATCCATGGCTATTCTGTAAGCACCTGTTTGTATTTCTTAATCCCCTCATCTCTTCACCCATTCTGACACCGTCCACATGTGGCACCCATCAAAACGCTCTCCATATCCATGATTCTTCTCTGTTCTTGTTGCTTGCTTAGTTTGTTTTTTAGATTTAATTGTTGATAGATATGTATTTATATATTGTCATTTTATTGCTCATAGTTTTAATCTTTTTCTTAAATAAGTCCCTGTAATATTTCATGTAATAATGGTTTGGTGATGATGAATTCCTTTAGTTTTTTCTTATCTGGGAAGCTCTTTGTCTGCCCTTCAATTCTAAATGATA
Organism: Carollia perspicillata; assembly: GCA_004027735.1. Taxonomy (NCBI): domain Eukaryota; kingdom Metazoa; phylum Chordata; class Mammalia; order Chiroptera; family Phyllostomidae; genus Carollia; species Carollia perspicillata. The sequence goes on along the minus strand of PVKM010037553.1, from coordinate 3,094 downwards.
TCTTTGCTAGGTAGAGAGAAATCTTGGCTGTAGATCCCTGCTTTTCATGACTTTGAATATTTCTTGCCAATGTCTTCTAGCCTGAAAAGTTTCTTTTGAGAAATCAGCTGATAGTCTTATGGGAACTCCACTGTAGGTAACTAATGTCTTTTCTCTTGCTACTTTTAAGATTCTCTCCTTATCTTTAATCTTTGGCATTTTAATTATGGTGTGTCTTGGAGTGGGCCTCTTTGTATCCACCTTGTTTGGGACTCTGAGCTTCCTGGACTTGCATGTCTATTTCCTACACCAAATTAGGGAAGTTTTCTTTCATTAATATTTCAAATAGATTTCCAATTTCTTGTTCTTTCTCTTCTCCTTCTGTCACCCCTATGATGCCAATGTTGGAACACTTGAAGTTTTCCCAGAAGCTGCTTACACTATCCTCATTTTTTTAATTCTTTTTTCTTCTTGTTGTTCTGATTGGTTGTTTTTTGCTTCCTTTTGTTCCAAATCATTGATTTGATTCTTGGCTTCATCTACTCTACTGTTGTTTCCCTGTAAATTATTCTTTATTTCAATTAGTGTATCCTTTGTTTCTGACTGCCTGACTGGATCTTTTTTATGTTGCTGAGGTCCCCACTAAGTTCCTTGACCATCCTCATGATCAGTGTTTGGAACTCTGCATCTGATAGATTGTTTATCTCCATTTTGCTTAGTTCTTTTTCTGGAGTTTTGATTTGTACTTTCATTTGGGTCCAGTGGCATAGCCTCTCCTATCACCCAAGATGGGTACTTGAGGTATATCCTTCCTTTGGGCTGAGCACACCTTCCTCTTGTAGCTGAGCTTTGGTTGCTATTGGCTGGTCAATGAGGGGGATTTATCCAGGTTGGCCAGCGATAAGGACTGGCTATGACCACTGACAACCAACCTATGCCCTCTGTGGAGCAACAGCTGTGCAAGGGCAGGGTAATGTTTTTCCAATGCGGTCTGTAGTTGCCCACTGGGTATGCAGGCTCAGGTTTCCTGGGTAGTGAAGGTCAAGGTAAGCCCCCACCTGTGTTTTTCCCAGGACATTCTTGAATTGCATCCTTTATAGCAATCGAGATAGCTGCTTTAGGGCAGGGCCAACAGTGTTAGCCAGGTTGATGTAGTCTCAGATATGGCACCTGTCTTCTGGCTCTGTGATTCTGTTGGGGGAGGGCTCAGAAAAACAAAAACGGCCTCTGCCCACCTTTCTGTCTGGGAGAAAGCTATCCCCGAGGCTTACCTTGATACCAGACACTTCAGTTCTCCCCTGTATGCCACTGGTGCTGTTGAAGCTGCTGCCCTGGTGCTGGAGCTCAGAGGGTGTGAGTCTGAGTAAATCTGTATGTGGATTCTTTAAGAGGAACTGCTTGGGACTTCAGAGGTTTCTTCTAACTACTCAAACCCCACTGGTTTTTTCAGCCAGAAGTTGTGGAGACTTATCTTCCTTGCACTGGAACCTTGGGATGGGGGGCCTGGTGTTGGACTGGGGCTCCTTACTCCTGAGATATCCTGCCTTGAATTTTTATCCACCACATATGGATATGTGGTCAGCCTGTTTCGCATCTCCACCCCTCCTACCAGTCTGAATGGATATAGTTTCTTTAATTCCATAGTTGTCAGACTTCCATTCAACTCCATTTCTGGTGGTTCTGAGTGATGGTTGTTCTATGTTTTAGTTGTAGTTTTGATGTGTTTGTGTGAGGAGGCAAGCTATTTTTACCTGTGTTGCCATCTTGACTAGGAGTCAGTAGTATATTTTAACTGAAGAAGAAAACTAAACAGGGAATGTTTTGTAGGTATGTATTATTCTTTAGTACCCTTATCCATTTTGCTTCTGTGGTTTCGTGGTTTGAATTCTGTTTACTTTCTATATAGGAATATCTTCTAGTCTAAAGTTAGTTGGCTATTTTCTTATTTAGTAGACAATGAACACAATTGTAGGCCAGTAAGGTATTCTATTGGTCTTGAATAATTAAAAGGTTATTTATTATCATTTTCTTACATATGTTTATTTTTAAAATATTAAAAATACAGAAAGTGTAAAAAATTCATTATTTATACTTTTACTACCTAGAGAGAATAATTGCTGATACTTTTTTCTTATATAATTTTCCATACAGCTTACATATATTTTTGTAACCTGATTTTTTGTACTTGATATATTTGGGTATTTCTTTTTTTATATTTCTTTTTTTATTTTTTTAATTTTTATTTTAATTGTTGTTCAAGTATAATTCTCTGTCTTTCACTCCCATCCTAGTCCACCCCCCAGTGCTCCCCACCTCCCTCCCACTTCCACCCCCCTTAGTTTTTGTCCATGCGTCCTTTATACTTGTTCCTGTAATCCTTTCTTCATATATTTAAATGTTCTTCACAAACATTGTTTATGGTGGGTGATATAATTTGTTTGAGTAGTTTACACTTGCTGGAAATTTGGATTATTCCTAATTTTTCACTATTTTAAATATCACAGCAATAGATATTCTTAAATATTTATATTATGCACATCTCTGATTTTTTTCAGAATAGGTTCTTGAAAGTGGATTTACAGAGCCAAAGGGTATGAAATTTTAGTCTAATTTAGATGAGAACATCTGAATTTAGCTGAAAGGTCTATCCATAAGGTGATAAAATAAGGAGGGTTTTGAAGTTGTATCTGCTTTGAATTGCCAGGCAGTCTCTGCTGGGTTCACCATCCCATTTTCTCAAGGGTGTTTTTGTTGTTGTGTGGTTCTGAGTTAAATTAGAGCTCACGAGCTGCTAGGACTGTCAGATGTTAGGAGTGATAGGCCTCTTATTTATACTTCTTTTTCCATCCAAAAAAACTGAATGTGGTATCCTCACTAAATGACGGGTAACAGTGAGGAACAGATCCCATCATTCCCTCATTTTGTTCACATGATGAATGAGCTAGAAAATGAATGCAGTGTCTGAGCACCAGGGGATCTGATTGTCACAGTATGAAAAGCCTTTTAGTGATAACTGCACACATACTCCCATATTACTGCCAACAGAGCCCATACAATCTAGTTCGAATGGTAGATGTACTGACTCCCATGTGGGACCATCGGCATTTTTACAAAG
>PVKM010037552.1:0-14377 GCA_004027735.1 Carollia perspicillata | reverse complement strand
GGACATGTGCCTGGATTGCGGACTGGGTCTCCAGTGTGGGGTTATGTGGGAGGCAACCACACAGTGATGTTTCTCTCCCTCTCTTTCTCCCTCCCTTCCTCTCTGTCTAAAAATAAACAAATAAAATCTTTTTCTTTTTAAAGTAAGGATTTCTGAGCCTCATCCCTAGAGAGTCTGTTTGGGTATGTCAGAAGCAAGTCCAATAATTTTGTCTTTTTAATAGGCACCCCAAGTTATTCTGGTGCAAGTGGTTCCTAATCCTACTCTGAGTACTATTGAAACAAAACAAGGAACCTCCTTAACTCCAGCAAACCTTGTAGAGCTGTTGCTATGTTCCAAAATCTGTTCGTGTGCTGGGAGTGCACACATTAATAATACAAGGCCCCTGCTCTGACAACAGAAAGGACAAGTAAACTAGCCAATGCTACACGTCGGGGGACACACAGTAGAGGTGCATACAAGGTGCTAGAGCCGGGGAAGGAAAGATTTATGGGCAGGAGTCAAGGGAGGCTTCACAAGGGAGGCTCCAGCTGAGCAGAACAGGGTAGATTAACAAGGGTTTTCCAAGGAGGTGGTGTAGAGCTAAGCTTGCAGACAGAAGGAATATCGTGTAAAAAGTCATGGAACTGAGACAGAATGCAGTGATCAGTGGAAGAGTCTATTAGAAAAATTAATGGTAATAATGGTCACATGACTGGGGGTGGGTGCCATGGTAAGGAGTGTACTTACCTGTGGTTATAGAAGCTATGAATTATTTTGAAGAAGGAAGTAACAGGGTTCAACTCGCATTTTAAAAATCACCCTGGCTACAATATGAAGACAGATTCAAGAGGTCATGTAGCTGGTGGCATGGAGATTCGTTTAAGGGCTATCACAAAATCATGTCCAAATAATGATAGATTTTTGAAAATACGTAAAAAGAAAAGAAAATGTAAAAGGATCTTCATATAATTTGGGGTAGAGAAAATGTTTTTTATGTATGTTATAAAACTCAGGATTCAAAAAAGAATGATAAATTAGACAACATAAAAATAGAAAGTTCTGTGTGTCTAAAAAATAAAAGAAGATCAAACAATAAACTGGGGAAAATGTTTGCAACGCATACCACAGGGGCTAATTTCCTTAGTATATGGAAATCTCTGCAAATCAATGAAAATAAGCCAATGATCCTATAGAAGCACAGACAAAGCATAAGTAGCCAGTTTACAACCAACAATGGCTTTTAAATTTCAAAAATTGTGTTTTTCTCTTTTAAAATTAGAGCCAATGCAAAAATAAAACTATACAAAAGTACTATTTTTACCTTCCAAAACCTTAAAAATGTTTACGAAAAAAATATGCACCGAACAAATACAAGAATTTAAGGGCATGAACTGATAAAATGGTTGCCATGCAGATAAATGTAAAATCCAAATGCACCAAGCACAGGCTGGGGACAAGACATCTATGCACTGCCCAGGTGGAAGAATACCTAAGACCTATTGACAATAGGTTAAAGCTGATAAAAATATGCTCAGTATGATCCCATTCATAGAAAAATGTTTTTAAGTAACCTCACAAAATTTGAACAGTTTTAGGACATGTGTTTACAAAGTAAACAAAAATAAACAAAAGTGTCTATTGGGATTTTAGGCTGGCATACCTTCTTTGTGTAATAAATAGAGAACATGTTTTAGATTCATGCATAGCTGAATTTCAATCCTTCCTATTGAATGAGTAAGGTTAAATAATTTAATCTCTATGATCTTACATTGTCCTAATAAGTAAATGAGGTAATTTGACCCAGTGTCAAAGTTTGAGAGAATTAGAGAGACATTAAAGCACATTGGCATGATGCCTGGCACAGACTCTGTTTAATTAATGTCAAGTCTCTTCCTCTTCCCCTCCTCTCTCCTAGCCCCACCCCACCCCCGCTTCCTATCACATCAGACCACTTCTCCACTAGCGTATTATATTGGCCTGAGAAGCTGATGGAGGGTAATTAATTATCAAGAGAGATGATAATGGGAAAGTCCTTAACAGACTTAAAGCTATGGAATTTAAAGCCACTTGAGTCAGTCCCAGCAGAGCGTGGGAGTAAAGATGGGATAGCAAGAACTAGGGTTCCAAGCAGAGGGAAGAGAAGGGGGCCCAAGGGTTGGTTACAGAGAAGCAGTGCTGGGTACAGAGACCAAGTCAGTAGCAGGCCAGGCCAGAACATACTCACACCTGCAGCACATTTTCAGAAATACCTCCTTGGGTAAAAGGAGGAAAGTAAGAGGCAAAATGAGGATTCTCTGCTCGAAGCCAGAGTAGGAGCAATGGCCAATGCAGAATCAAGGAAATCAGAGTCCCAACTAGATCCACGCATGTCAGAGGACCTTGAGCTGGAGACAGAGACCAAATTAGAGCAGTCCTCTGGCAATGGGCTGTGGAAGTATCTGGAATATTCACCAGCTTTGTTTCTCAGCTAGCTTGCTGCTCTGAGGAGCCAGGAAGACTTAAAAGCAACAGGTAAGTGCATAGCTAGGAGTTTCTTAGCTGTGGAGAGCCAAAAATTAATGTTACGGAAATCTCTTTACAAATGAAATCAAAACTGTTTAGCAACATGAGAGGAGAAGGTTAGCAATTCCTTGCTCTGAGGAGCAAAGGTCAATTCTAAGAAATGACCTCCAAAACATATGTGTATTAGTCAGGATTCTTCAGAGAAACAGAATATATAAATATAGATATGGACATAACTTATTATAGCAACTGGCTCACACAACAATGGATTCTGAGAAGTCCCGTGCAAGCTGGAAAACAAGGAAAAGCAGTGGTGAAATTCAGTCCAAGGGCCTGAGGACCAGGAGAGAAGATGGTGTAAGTCCCAGGGTGAGTCCAAAAGCCCAAGGATGGGATGCGGTGAGATGATGGTCTAAATCTGGATATAAGTCCAAAGGCCAGAGGTCCAGGTACACCGATGTCCAAAGGCGAGAAAAGATGGGTGTCCCAGCACAAGCACAGAGCAAATTTCCCCTTCCCTCACATCTTTGTTCTAGTTACATCCTGAATTCATTAAGGTGAGAATGACCTTTACTCAGTTTACCAATTCCAATGTTTTACAGAAACATCCTCAAAAACATACCCAGGGATAATGTTTTACCAATTATCTGGGCATTCCTTAGTCCAGTCAAATTGACAATAAAAATAACCATCACACTATGAAATGGCCCCAAACACTAAAGGCAAGTCATTTCTCATAAAATTAGGTGAGTAAAAGATTTTTCTGAGGATAAGGAAAGAAATAGATATCTTCAGTTTCAAAGAAACTGTGATTGGGTAAAGCTAGAGTCAGAAACAGGCCACCTGGTCTCATCCTCAGAACTTTTCTCTCTTCTTTCTCTCATACCTGATATTCTTATTCATCGCTGTGGTTTTAAATACTACTCATAGTCAACAAACTGGGTGACATGGCTGGTGTAGCTCAGTGGATTGAGCATGGGTTGTGAACTAAGGGGTTGCCAGTTTGATTCCCAGTCAGGGCACATGTCTGGGTTGCAGGCTAGGTCCCCAGTGGGGGCCACGTGAGAGGCAGCCACACATTGATGTTTCTCTCACTCTCTTTCTCCCTCCCTTCGTTCTCTCTACAAATAAATAAATAAATAACATATTTTTTTAAAAAAAAGAAATGAGCTATCATTCACACAAAAAAAAATGAGCCATCAATTCATTAGACCTCATTTTAGGTCATAGAGGGACTTAAAATGCATATTACTAAGTGAAAGAAGTCAAGCTGAAAAGTCTACATATGTATGATTTAACTGTATGTCACTTTAGAAATAGCAAAACTTTGAAAAAGACAAAAGATCAGTGGTTGCCAAGGATGGCGTTGGGAGGGAAGAGATAAATGGTCAGCAGTCAGAGGATTTTTAAGGCGGTGGAAATAGTCTCTGTGATATAATATGGGTATGTGTTATTATTTGTTTGTCTAAGCCCATAAAACACATATTACCAGGGCCTTATGGTCAAGATGGCAGGGTAGGTAGATATGGTACTTGCATCCTCCTACAACCACATTAAAATTACGACTAAACTACATGGCAGCCATCATTCAGAACTACCTGAAATCTATCTTAACAGAAGAATTACAAATAAGAATATACAGAAGAAGCCATGCCAAGAGGGCAGGAGGAGTGAAGACCTAGAACAAGCTGGTCCCACGTCCACATGTGGTGATTAAAAATCCTGCAGGGTGTCTTAGCTGCAGAGGTCCATCCCTGCTAGGAAGTGAGGGTTCCCAGCCCCACACCATGTTTCCCCACCCAGGTTCACAGTGCCAGGAAGAGGAGTCCCCATAATTTCTGGCTGTGAAAGCCACCAGAGATTGTGGCTGAGTGAGACAGAGGGCTTCTGGAGTCCCTGACATTCCTCTTAAAGAGTCCATGTATGGACTTGATCAGACTCACTCTCAGCTCTAGCACTGGGACAGCAGCTTGAAAGGCACTAGGGACAAATGAAGTGGTGCTGCTTTGTCTGGCTTTGGGGTGGTAGCTGGAAGGGCAGCTTTCTCCCAGAGGGAAGTACTGTCAAGAGCTATTGTTCCTTTGCTGACCTTTCTCCCTGCAGGCCCAGGCAGGCACCGTATCGCAGTCTTCATCGACTTAGCTAACAATATTTTCCCTACCCTGGTGATTTCCTGAGACTCCCAACCCACCCAGAAACAAGAATTCAATAAAAATGAGGAGAGTTTAAGAAAACTTTGGGACATCTCCAAAAGGACAAACACCCAAACCATACGGATACCAGAAGAAGAGGAAGGGCAAGAAATTGAAAACATTTGAAAAAATAATGAAAGAAAAGACTCCTAAGTTGGTAAAGGAAATAGACATAAAAATCCAGGAAGCACAGAGTCCCAAACAAGTTGGACCCAAAGACGTACACACAAAGACACACCATAATTACATTATCCAAGATTAAAGATAAAGAGAGAATCTTAAAAGCAGCAAGAGAAAGGCAGAGAGTTACCTACAAAGGAGTTACCATAAGACTGTCAGCTGACTTCTCAAAAGAAACTTTGTAGGCAAGAAGGAACTGGCAAGAATTCAAAGTAATGAAAAGCAAGGACCTACAAATACAGCCAAGATTACCTTATCCAGCAACGCTAGCATTTAGCATTGAAAGACAGATAAAGTGCTTCCCAGACAAAGTAAATCTCAGAGAGTTCACCATCACCAAGCCCTTATTATATGAAATGTTAAAGGGACTTATCTAAGAAAAAGAAGGAGATCAAAACTATGAACATTAAAATGACAACAAACTCAAACTATCGACAACTGAATCTAAAAAGCAAAAATAAACTAAGCAAACAAACAGAACAGAAATAGAATCATAGATATGGCAATCATTTGGAGGGTTATCAGCTGGGAGGGGGAAGGCAGAGAATGGGAGAAAAGGTATAGGGTTTTAGAAACATAATTGGGTACATACCGAATAGATAAGAGGATGTTAAGAACAGTATAGGCAATGGAGAAGCCAACGAATTTACATGCATAACCTATGCACATGAACTAAAGTGGGAGATTGCTCGAGGGAAGGGGGGAACCTGGTGGAGGGGGCAATGTGGGAAAAATTGAGACAACTGTAATAGCATAATCAATAAAATATGCTTTAAAAAACATAGGGGAGCTGAATGCATAAAGAAAACAAGAACCATATGTATGCTGTCTACAAGAGATTCACTTCAGATCAAAAGACACACACAGACTGAAAGTAAAGGGATGGGGAAAATATTTCATGAATATAGAAACAATCAAAGAAAAGGTTAGGGTAGCAATACTTGTACCAGACAAAATACACTTTAAAACCAAGATAACAACAAAGGATCCAGCAATTCTACTTCTGGGTATTTATTTGAAGAAATACAAATTGAAAAGATATATGCATCTATATATTCATTGCAAAATTACTTACAATAGCCAAGGTATGGAAGCTACTAAAGTGTTCATCAATAAATGAGTGCACAATGAAGTAATGCATATATCTAATATAATATTAATAATTTATAAAAAAAGAATAAAATCCTGCCATCAGCAACAACGTGGGTGGACCCAGCGTGTATTGTGCTGAGTGAAATAAGTCAGTCAGAGAAAGCCAAATGCCACCTGATTTCACTTATTTGTGGAACCTAAGCATCAAAATAAATGAACAAAACAGAAACAGACTTATAGACACACAAAATATTTTGACAGTTGCCAGATGAGAGGTGGTTTGGGGGGATGGATGAAAAAGGTGAAGGAATTAAGGAGTACAAATTGGTAGTGACAGAATAGTCATGGGGGTGTTAGGTACAGCACAGGAAATACAGTCAATAATCTTGAAATGACTCTGTATGGTGTTGGGTGGGTCCTAGGCTTAGTGGGGTGATCACTAATCACTATGCTGTATACCAGAAAGCAGTATTATATTGTCCATTAACTGTAACTGAATTTTTTTAATTTTTGAAAAGAACTCAGTAAATCAAAGCTGTGTTTGCAGTTGTAGCCTTTGACATTTTCTGGGATAAAGGCCGCAAGTTTATTCACAGACAAGCTAGTACACAGTTAAAACGGAGACTCGATGACGCAGGTTAGCCACAAAGCACAATGTGAAAAACACAAACGAAAGTCAAAATCTGGATTCTAATTCTTTTTCTATTCATTACAAGCCTCATGCCTTTAGCAATCTACCCTTTTAAATTTCAGTTTTCTCATCCCTAAAAGGTACATGAAAATATCTGTTCTGCCTATTTTGCAGAATTACTGAAAAGATTAAATAAACTGAAGGTGTTAAGTGCTACATAAACGGCGGGGTCGCAGCAACAATGCGGTGTCCCCTTTACACCAGTGTGCGGGGGAGGTAAACTTGGGAGTGGGAGACAGAAAGTCAGGAGACGGACTCTTCTGCCTGACAGGCTGTGGAACGGGAATCTCAGGAAATGAGAAAAGTCATTCAAGGACAGAATTAAAATTTTTGAGAATTTTATTTCCGTGCTTCTGATTATTCTGAAGCTGTAGTGGAAAGAAAATGGACTTTGGAGCCACGCCAGGATTCAGTCTTGGCTCTGCTCTTTTCTATGTGACCTTAAGCCTGTTTACTAACTTCTCTCTGAACTTCATGTCCATCCTGTAAAATGGGGGAAAGAGCAATACTTTTTTCATAAAGTTGTAGGCACAGAGTGGTCATTTAATAGTTAACATTATAATTTTTGTTAAATACGCATTTGTTAAATGTTTTCCTTTACTTATTTGTAAATACCAGGTTTGCTATTTTAGTGTCAATAAAATAAAATTAAAAATATAAAGAGATGTCTCTGTGGTGGTCACCAGTATGTTAATGCCCCTCATACTCCAGAGCAGGGTTTCTCAACAGAGGCCTGTTGACATTTGGGAGGGATTATTATTTTTGTGAGGGCTGTCCTGTGCATGTTTAGCAGGCTGTTCGGCAGCATCCCTGACCTCTACGCAGTAGACTTTAGTGGCACTTACCCCAGTCGTGACAATTAAAAAATGTCCTCTGGGGGCAAATTTACCCCCAGTTGAGAATCATTGTTCTGAGGGACTTTTCTAAGAACTAATGAGAAGGTCACAAAGCGTTCCACCAAGACCAGGGCAATTGAAAGAAAATAATCAGAGATTTGGAGTTGGCTACAGGAAGGTTTTAACAGGACAATATAAAGCAGTGTACATTTGATCTGAATATCTACACAATAGTAAACTAACACAAAGGATGAGCCAGATGGGTGTTCAGTACAACATGGAGTTTAAATGAGATGAATCTTTTTCAGAGGTTTATTAAATAGCACCTCTCAGCAAAACTACCTGAAATATTAGAAGACAGCCTGTGCTCACAACGGGGTATTTCGGTAGTTCAGTTTATCTGAGTCAAACCAGGCAGTAATTAGATGCAGATAGTCCTCTAACTAAAGGTGTGGAGGGCATGGTCTGAAGGCAGGGGAGCTTGCATGAGCAATGAGTTCCATAGTGGCCTTGTGATTCACTCAGTGTACAGTACAATATAAGGATTTGCTGAGAGGATCTCACATCATTCTCAGGAAATTGGTCTCAGTCCCACCTATAGGAATTCTCCTGTTCATCATTGAAATTCTCCTGTTTCTGCTCCACTAAGGTGGAAACCAGCCACTGTTCAAACATCACCAGTAGGTTGTGCTGGAGTTTAGAGCAGAAAGCAAAGAGCAGCATTTCCCATGAAGACCACAGGGATCGCTCCAGAAGCTGATGAACACGGACTCTCAGACAGTGAGCTGCACAAGGTTCCACCAGGAGCAGGGTGACCTAAGGATGCCGTAGTTAGCCATTGGATGCTGCTTCTTTTTAAATCAACCTCTTCCAAGTATTCATTTAAAATCATATAGATTTTTGCTATCAATAAAGACAATATGATAACAGCTTTGAACCTTTGATTCAACATCATTTATTTCTTCCACAAATATTTGTTTAGCACTTGTTTGTCGGGTACTGTCTAAGTATTGCAAACAGCAGTAAACAAAATAGTTCAGTTCCCTCCCATTTTCTTTGGTGTAAAGTGTAGGACAAGCCACAGACAAAAATAGCAAAGTCAGATTTGTGTGTCTTTCCGTTCTTCCCCATCCTTGTACCAAGTATCTAAGGTGCAGCTTCAATAACAAGCTTCTAGGGAAACACAGATTCTGAGATTTGGGTTAAAATCTTGATTGTACCATTTGCTAGCTTTGTAACTCTGTAAAAGTACCTAACTTCTCAGTGGAGTTTCCTCATCTGTAAAGTGGGAAAATACATTAATATCTGTGTTGTAGAATGGGTAAGGGGGTTAAAGATTGAATTTATTTATTATATTTATTAAGCACAAAGTAAAGCATAATCAGTAATAGCTAAAATGGCAATAACGACAACCACACATTCCTTCGGGACTTGGTGCCTCATGCCATCTTTTGTTTGACCAGAGTCCTAACTAGCATCCTCCACCCAGATGTGCCTTTCAAATCAGATTCTCCTAGACTCTCAGAACTCGCATTGCAGGACACTTGAATTTTCCCACTCAAAATCTTATCCTATTTCATGATTTCTCACCTTGGGAAACAGGAGACTAGAAGGGATCCTGCAATTTGGGGGTTGCAGAGGACCTGTACTACCCTTGCTACATTGAGTCAAAAATTCACCCAAACTGACAGTATATAAAATTGTATTACAAGAAATAAAGACATCTCAGAAAAAGCACACTTTTCATGAAATGTGATATCATTTTAGGACTCAAAAGAACTTCTGAACTGTAAAAGCTAGACATAGAAGGACGCTTCATTAAGTAATAGATTTTACTGGGAGGCAGGAGAAGAAGCATCCACTGAAGTAGTATCATGGACCAAGACCTACTGAGAGCTGGCCCAGTTGTCGCGAACGCTTTCCTTTCGACAAGGTGGGAACAACAGAGCCGGTGGAATGTGGGTGCAACAAGTGGTGCTAATTAGTTGTGTTGACTTTGCAGTTATTATACCCACAAACGTCATATTATTTTTGTAGATGTAGCCCACTGTATGATTTGAGGTCATTTGGTTTGATTTAGGTGAAAGGCAGCAGATGGGCTTTGCTGTGAGTAGTGGCCTCCTGGGGCAGCGCATGGAGAAGGTTGTGTGAGGCTGTGTACAGGCTCGGCAAGAAGAGTGGGACGGTGGACTACCAGGGAGTGCGACAGCAGATAGGCAGAGAAGCAAGGATTATCATTCTAATGCTCCTGGTTAACACTGTAGATTTAGGTCATTTTCATGTTTTTCCCCATTACATAGAGTCCAAGAAAGTTTATTCAATAGGTAAATTTAAATAAAATTTCCACCATGCGAAAATATTTTTATTCATTTTTGTTCAATATATAGTAACTATTAGTAACTATAGTAACTATATAGAGTAACTATTATATTCTAGATACTGTGCTGGATGCTGGGGGAAAGGAGACTAAAATAGATATGTTCTCTATCCTCATGTGGCTTAGATGGAGAGCTAGACCTTAAATAATCATTAAAAACCCAGAGAATTGCAAACAGAAATACATGTGCTAAGGAAAATTTCAGAGAGCTGTAAGTGTAGAACAAGAGGGCTTAACACTTCCTCAGAGACTAGTTTTTAATATATGATACACGGCTCTGCTGGAAGGGTGCTTTTTTGCTGTCTCGTCATGACAAACAGAAGCATTTTCATTCAGTTACAAATATTTATTGAAAGCCAAGTGCTGAGTAAGATACTGAAGCTGCAAGAAGTAAAAGGACATTGTCATTTTCTATACTCACTCCCTTGGTGATCTCTTCTAATCCCAATGCACTGAATAAACTAATGACTCCCTAAAGTTTATTTCCAGTTGGGACCTTTTCAATTTCCTTCACAGCATGTGCACCTGCATCTCCAATAGAGAACTTGCTGTTCTTCCCCAGCCTACTTCCTCTTCAAGTCTTTTCCATCTCAGTCAACGGGAACACATCCATCTTCTGCTCAAGCCAAAACGCTTGTAGTCATCCTTGACCTCTCTTTTTCTCTCACAACCTCCATCCAATCCATCAACATTAAGCTAGAAAAAAAAACTTGGATACATACTTGTTTTTTAACTTCTAGCACTTAGTCTAGACCAGCATCGTCAAATAGAATTTTCTGCAATGATGAAAACATTCTATAATCTGCACAGTCCAATGACAGCCACTTAGCTACATGTTACTACAGAGAACTTCACATGTGCTAGTACAATAAAGAAATCAATTTTTAAATATTATTAAATTTTAATTCACTCAGATTTAAGTGGCTTCAATCAGTTAGTGGCTGTATTGGACAAGGTATACCTAGACCAATAAAATGCCCAAAAAAGAATAAAAGGTAGATATGCTCTCTCTCTGTATATATATATACATATATATACACACATATATATTGAACATATCTGCCTTTTATTCTTTTATTCTCTATATATCAAAACAAATGCATTAGAAACTCTGAATTCAGATGGTTACAACCAAAATTAGTTTTAAAAAGTACTTAGAATAGGAGAACACAATAGAAATATGAAATTAACGGGCACAGGAAGATGTAAATCAAAACATAAGTAGAAAAAGATTCCCCCAAGTACAAAAGCATATTAACCCAACCTCAAATTAACACAAAAATGTTTTCTTAAATAAAACAAAGCTAGAAACGTGTATATACGTATATAAACACACACACATATATACACATAACACGCATACTTAAATGGCGTTTAAAATGAGATACATTACTTTTATGCCTGTAAGTTGGAAAAAAGAAAAAGAAAGAAGGAAGTCAGAGCAGTAGGCGGACACGAATTACCTTGTGTGCCTGGCTCTAAGGAATTCACGTTCCTTTTAGGCAGCAGGAAGTTAACAGTTTTTAAGTAATAGAATAACATGATCATGTTTGTGTTTAGAGAAATCATCTGGCACAGGTGTAAAGGTTGGATAAAGTGGGAGTAGTTCAAGGTAAATAGACCATTAGAAAGTCTTTTGTGGTTAGATGAGAAATCTAAGCTGGGAAGAGACCTTCCTTGGGAAATTAGAGCACTCAAAATCACCCACATATTTGGGGAACTTAAAAAGCCACATGTGCCCTGGCTGGTATGGCTCAGTGTATTGAGTGCTGGCCTGCAAACAAAAGGGTTGCTGGTTCAGTTCTCAGTTAGTACACCTGCCTGGGACTGGCCAGCTCCCCGGTACAGGGTGTGCAAGAGGCAACCACACAGTGATGTTTCTCTCCCTCTTTCCCTTCCCCCATCTCTAAAATAAATAAATAAAATCTTTTTTAAAAAAATGCCACACATGGCTCAGTGCAAGCATGGCTAAGTATTGAGGGAGAGTCCTAACACAACCGATCTGCAAAGACTGAGTTACTATCTCTTTTTCTGGCTCCTGGTATACAAAGAAATCTGTCAAAACACTGCCTAAACATAAGTTAAGGAACAGTCTTCAGTGACAATTCATAGCAAGAAACATATTCTCTGTAAAAATAGTTGAGTAAACTCATGAAACAAATGGACTATTATAGTCTTCAACAGCAAGAACAACAAAAAAGTCAAACCCTGGATAAGGGGAAAGTCTGATTTCCACAGTTACAGTATAATAGTAAAACATCCCATTTCCAAGAAGCAAAATCACAAGGCATTAGCAAATTAGGAAAGAAGTTAGAAAAGTGTTACCCATTCAAAGGAATAAATATACTGACTGAAGAAGTTCTTGAGAAAGTTCAGATAATAGGAGTTCAAGGCTTCAAACAGCCATCTTAATATGCTGGAAGAGCTTAGAGACCAAGGAAAATGAAAACGCAGCATATCAAAATGTATGGGACGAAGAAAAAGCAGTGCTAAGAAAAAAAACATGTAGCAGTGAAAACATATTTTAAAAAAGCCTTGAGCCCTGGCTGGTGTGGCTCTGTTGGTTGGAGCGTCATCCCACAACTGAAAGGTTGTAGGTTTGACCCCTGGTCAGAGCATGTACCTACGTTGCTGGTTTGATCCCAGGTCAGGGCACCTCTGGGAGACAACCAAGTTGATGCTTCTCTCTCTCCCATCGATGGTTCTCTCTTTCCCTTCCTCTCTCTCTAAAAATCAATGAAAAAATGTCTTCAAGCGAAGATAAAAATAAATTTAAAAAAGACAAAGAACTCTATCAAACACTTAGGAAGAATTAACTCTGATATTTCTCAAACTCTTCCTAAGCAGAATAGAAGGGAACTCTTCCTAACTCATTTGATGAGGCCAGCATTTCTCTAATAGTAAGGCCAGATAAAGACACCATGGGATAATAATAATATCCAATGCCCTTTATGAATATAGATGAACAACTTATCAACAGCATACTAACATTCTAAATCTGAAGCATATAAAAAGATTATACACACAAGCAAGTAGTATTTATCCCAGGAATGCAAGAAGCGGTCAACATAAGAATATCAATCCATATAATACACATTAATGAAATGAAATCATTGACCACCTCAATAAATACAGAAAAGGTATTTAACAAAATCTAACACTCATAATAAAAAAAATAAACACCAAGAAAAACATGAATAGATAGGAACTTCCTCAACATTTTAAAGATAATCTATGAAAACCCCACAGATAACAACAAAATCAAGTCAGAAAGACCGAAAACTTTCCCACTAGGATCAGGAACAAAACAAGGATGCCCATCTTCACCACTGCTATTCGATACTACACTAAACTTCTGGCCAGAGCAATTAGATAAGAAAAAAATATAAAAGGCATCCAAATCTGAAAAGAAGAAGTAAAGCCAGATCACCAAGAGCATGATTGCATATATATGGGGATATATATATATATATATATATATATATATATATATATATATGCAATCATGCACATACACACATAATCTCCCAAAGAATCCACCATAAATCTAGTGGTAACAAACAAATTGAGAAAGTTTGCAAGTCATAAGGTCAACATACAAACATCGGTTTTGTTTCTGTATACCAGCAATGACAATCGAAAAAGGAAATTAAAAGGCAATTCCACTTTCGATAGCATCTAAAAGAACTAAATACCTAGAAATAAACTTAACCAAGGATATGAAAGACTTACACACTGAAAACTATAAAGAATGGATAAAAGAAATTTAAAATGCCCAAATAAAGGGAATGACATCCCGTGTTCGTGGGTTAGAAGACAAATTGTTGAGATGTCAATACTATCTAACATATTCAATGGGATTTCAATAAAAAATTCATCACCCTTTTTTACATAAATAGAAAAGCTGATCATCAGATTCACATGGAACTGCAAAGAGACCAAAAGCCAAAGCAATGTTGAAAAAGAACAAAATTGGAGGACTTACTTCTGTTAAAGGATATGTGCCCAGAATATGTTAAAAGCTCTTACATTTAAAAAACCCAAACAACTTCATTTTTTTAACTGAGCAAGAAATCTGAAGATTCTGCTCCAAAGAAATATATGAATGGCAATAAGCATATGAAGAAAATGCTCCATATCATTGTTCATTAGGAAACTACAAAATAATACCCCAGTGAGATACCAATATTTACATATCAGAATGGTTAGCATAAAAAAACCAGTGTAGAAACTGTCGGATCTTTTGTGGCATGTGAATAAATGAAGTGTGGTATATTCATGCAATGGAATGCTACTAAATAATAAAAAGTAACACACTGTTGTTTCAAATAAGATGGGAGAATCTTAAATAAATTATTCTGGGTTCTTCTAAGTTATCAAATCTAAACAAGCTACTGTGCCCCTGCTTCCCTGGCGGGCCCTGCAGTCCCAGTAGAAGTAACTGTGCAGCACTTCAAAAAAGGAGAGTCTGTCCAGCCGCAGGGGAACTCCAGGGAGCAGGGTCCTGGCCCAGGCGCCAGCTTTG
>PVKM010037551.1:0-14418 GCA_004027735.1 Carollia perspicillata | reverse complement strand
AATAATTGTTAAACTCTATTCATAGGAGAGTTCCAGTAGCTCCAACTTTCTACTGGTACTTGAAATTTTCAGTCCTTTTAATTCAGCAAACATTTCCATACAATGATAGTCCCCACTGCTCAACCCACAAAATGTTTAGTGTATGCACTATGTTTACAATATTAGTCCTTTTTAAGTATATGTCAGTTATTTTAAGGCAGGAACACACATAACAATAGAATAACAGACTAAGTATTTATTATTTGCATGTATTTTCATTTATTGTGCATTATTATATGCCACTTTTCTAAACATAAAATCATGTTTAACCCATTTAATTTGTACAGTAACTTATTTTATAGATGACAAAGTAGAGGCACATAGATGTTGCAAAACTTACCCTACCAAAATTTATACAGCAAGTAAATAGCAGTCAAGATTTGAACACAGAAATCTAGATGCAGAGACTGAGCTCTAATGATCATCACTGCATGTTGCACATTAATGCATATTCTACATTGTACATCCTTCATTACATTTTACATTCTAAGTGAAGGGTACTGTAACTAGCAAATGTTTGATGATATGGTTATTCCTATAAGTCAGCCCTCAGTCTCCACTCTGGTCATCTGAACCAGACTTTAAGAACCAAGAGCACAAGGCCACTTGAATGGCTACCAGTCCTACAGGTGATGCTAGCACCAAGAGAAAACAGCGAGTCAACAGAGGTGACTATGCTATTCACTCAGCTTTTATTAATGCAGATTCGATCCAAATCCATACTAACCTAAATAACAATAATAATCACTCAGAAACAATCAGCAATAACATCATGCAAGAGGATTGGGAAATAACAAACCCAACTCCCAAGAGTCCAGAGCATGTCCGTGTCCAGGAGGCACCAGGGGGCAGTCAACATCTTGCAAGGCAGAGGATTGATAGTGCAGCAGAGATCTTTCTCTCATGTCTAGGAATACTGCCGACATCTTAAACTGACTCACTCTCCAGATGCATCGTCCATGGTTTAAAGTCCTCAGCTTTTATGCTTCTTTGGTTGCAATTTCTCAAATACATATTTTTGTTAATTTGGATAAGCATCTGTTGTTTTCCTCAGTCCTGATAGGCACACCTTGTATATATCACCTCTGATGGCCATGTTTATGTCAGCTCTGACAGGCATATGTTTTACGTTGGTTCTGATAGAGTAGCGTTACCCTTCAGATAAGCACATATCTGCCATGCTGTACTGTGTGTGCATCCTGGGGAGCTACATCACCTACCACTCCCCTTGAGCCATGGTGTTGTCATTAGTATTTATTACACATCACAATTCATAATAAGAGAGAAGTACCATAAATCTTGAATTTGTGAACAATTAAAAATGTATTTAGATAACATGGTAGAAGACACTATAGAAAGATAGTAACAAGGAAGAAAAGAAGGAAGGGAAGGGAAGAAAACAATCTTGTATAATCCACTCACTGTGATTTAGGTGAGGACTGGTCAATAGGTTTTAAAGCTGCAATCTTCCAGCAATTACTCCCTAGAGTTCTAAGCTGAGGATTTTGAAGTCCACCAAAGCATAAGGAAGAAAAAACTGTTGCAGGATCCTGGGAATCTCATTAGTATATATTCCATGGAGGCACCATGTTCATGTTAAGGGTGATGGAGTAGACACTTTCACAGACACTACTTCAAAAAACTTACATAAGGATTCTGAGAGATATACATCATTATCCCCATTTTTTATATGAGACAAGTAAATAAAGTCTTTGAAGCCTTGGTCTCTCTTTACAAACTAATGATTGGGAGAAAACATAGTAACAAACTAACTGGAAAACTTAATAACAGTTATAATGAAAACGGATGACTGGGTGACAGTCTTAGAGGCTTCAGAGGGTCACACTATCTAATGGTGATTATTTTGCTCTCATTGTGTGCTTTTGTGACTGTCCCTCTTCCCCACCCTAACTCATATTCTTGGCCCCAGGCAAGTAAGTTCAAGTTCAGGCAGATACCTTTCAGCTTCTAGGCAACATGGAAGGAATCAAAATGAAAGTATTTTCTGTTTTTTCCCCTCACAAAAGAAGTAAAATGTTCCAGAAGATAAACTTTGTCAATGGTTACAGCTATGCTCACAAGAGACCACAGGTTTGTAGTTTTATGGTAAAATAATATTTCCAGGTGATGTAGGTATCTAGATCCAGGAACTTTATAAGTTTGTAAACATTTTCTGTCTGTGATCCATATAACTTTGGATCTCAGAAGTATATACTAGTACCCACATAAAACACCTTCATTTTTTTTTGTTCAAGAGATGGCCAACTATTCCAGAGTAGTCATCTCCTCATTAGTAGCACAACTCTTAAAGAGGTAGTTTTAGCGAGAATGGAAAACCTTTGTTCCCTAGTACTTGGTAATCCTTAGCATCAGGAGCAATTTACTGCTGACTATAATATAAATGTAGCTTATTAAAACAAGAATTATTAATATTCCCTCATGTTATGAACCCTGACCTAACCTAACCAGCCATAAAGTAATACACAGACCTGTAATTTTGTGACTGAGATAAAATGCCAAGAGTGCAAGAAGGAGAGAGAGAAAAAAATAAGAACATAGTATTAGATCCTAATAAAATGAAAAAATTAAATGCATTAGTCATATTTTAAAGAGCTTGGATTTTGCATTTTACTTAAAATCAATAACTACAACAATACTATAATGATTGTGATAACTGCTTATCTTCTGTGATGACTTTGTGCTCATACATTTTGCTCATAATAGACTGTTCATTAAAATTCCAGAAGCCTCAGCACTAGCCAATCTTCGGAAACAAACAAACAAACAAACAAACAAACAAACACCTCTCTTAGCTTCTCTGATGTAAAAAAAAATCCAAAAATATTTAATGTGCCCTTGCAATTTACCTCTCTATCAGGCTTAGAGATAGTGTTATGGCTCAAGAACTATGGTTCTCTTATATGCATTTTTTAAGAAACAAGGTAAATCTCACAAGTGAGGAGAGACATGCAGGATTATTGGAAAGAACATCAGCTTTTTAGATGAGTTTAAAACTGTTTTGCAACTGATATGTTATGGGACTTCAGTAAGTCTTTACCTCTCTAGACTTCTGTTTCCTCATCAGTCAATTAGAGATAGGAATGACTAGGTCATAGAGTTATATTTGCCACAGATCATGACATACAGTAAGTGTCTAAAAAGTTCAAATAATGGAGTAATTAGATTAAGTAATTATAAAAGATACATCAAGTATTCAGCACATAGTAGGAACTGAATAAATGATGGCTGTTAATCTTTTATATGAATCAATTACTACAGTATACTGGTGGTGGATAAATAGTGTTGCTGTGAGGGAATATCTAAAGCTTTTTCAAAAAGTCAAATCACATACACAAATAAAAAAAAAACAAGAGAAAGATCAGGTCAAAATCAATTGCTTTGTCTGTATATTGCTGTAGGCTAATTATTTAATTCATGCTTTTACCCTGTTTAATTTTTTTTTCACTGCAGGATCAGACTGTTAATACACTTAATGAGGCAAAGAAGCATTGCAGTATATCTGAGCAATTAAAGCCCCTCCATTCAGACTATAATAAAACCTGCAGTTGTCTCCTTTCTGCCTGGAAGAATAGCTTTATAGTTTATTGAACAAGTAAGATTTTGATTCAGTTCTAACTCTTCTCAAAAATCTCTGCACTTTGCTCTCCTCACCTAAACTCTTTTAAAGGATTTTCTTAATGGAAAGGATCACAAATCAATATTATCAGGACATATCCAGGTTTAGTACATTCTCCAAGTATAAATAAGTGTTCACTGTAACCACCCCAATGAAACACACTTCCCTCACTTTTTGCTCTTCACCAAAATTTGCTTTTTTTCTTTCCTACATATGAAACAATTAGAGTGGCATCCAAGGACAGCTATAATTTTTACTCCATTCTAAATGTTGTATTCCCTCCTGGCAATCAAGTCACCTCCTTTACCAAATCATTAGAGTAGCAAATTCTCACCTCTACAGTACATACTCTGCCTGGCATATATGATAATAGGAGACTGGATAATATAAATTGGTCTGTTCTTATGTTGAACTTTATGATTTACAGTTACTTGCACAGGGCAAATCCTTTTTGCACCAATATGTGTAGTTCTACCTCTCTGACTAAAGGGTGTCTGAAAAACTGCAGAGGAAGCTTAGAAGAATGCCATAAATTGGCTTAAAGTGCAGAGATAAAGTTAATGAAGCCAGACTTCTGCTTCCAATTAAACAGGCTGAAAGAATGATTGTGCAGTCTCTGAGTAAGTAATGATTCAGAAAACGGTGACACGTTCCTTGTATTCTCTGAGCACAGAGTAAAGGAAACAGGTTTAAATGGAAGAATAAAGGACTTGGTAAAAGTTGTTCATAAGTAAATGAGTTCTATAAAAGTGGTATTTAAAGTTACTGGTAAATGAACTAGGTTCTTTCCTGCCCCAGGCATTTGGGTAGATCTGTGTAGCCTGTTTGCTTCTCAGGTTGCTTTTTCATCCTATGGATATAGTATCAGTGCAGAGCAGAAAAATAAAAGAAAAATATTAGAGAAAAGGAGAAGGGGAAGGAAAAGAGAAAAGGGGGGTGGTAAAAGGAGCAGAAGAAACAGGAGAACCAAACCAAGATTTCTCTACATTTTTTAAAAATGCCCGCTTCTTCCTGTGCCAGATGGAAGGAACAGCAAACCATGTGTAGACATTGAATTCTCTCTGATCCACCAGCTGAAGCCACACATGTCTTCAGATGGCCAAGCACGTTAGACATCCTGTCTCAGACCAGTCATACCAAATGCTTCAGGTCTCCGAAAAAGCAAGCAGCCCAACTCAGTGTGATATAAAACACCATATACTAACACGAAAATGAAACCCATTACCATCCTCAGGTTGAAAAGAGTTTGTGGCACAGAAAATTATGTAAACATTAAAAAAAGCCACACACACACAAACAGCATATTTACACACTCATCTATTAATATCAATTCCAGACAAAGGATACACCTCTAGAAAGCAAAAGTGCCTGAAATTACCAATCAAAAAGTAGTATCATTGAAATATCTCTTCTCTTCTAAAGATAAACAAACAATTCGATACCAGCTCCATAATGACCACATATTTTCAGCCACAGCAGGTTGCTGCCTGGTTCCTGCATGAAAATGACAAATGAATGCTGTTTAATATTTTGCTTGAACAGTTTTTTCTTTCAGAAAACTATTTGCAATACGATAATGAGAAGAGCATAGCTGCAGAGAGTAGCATTTTGTAAGGATGACTACCTTTCTAGGGCATATCATCTGATATACACTTTGTTTATCCAGAGTGAATTCGGTGGTTAAAATGATTAATTGAACCCATTTTGGGTTACTCACACTAGCTCTTGCAAAGGAGGTGATTGCTATTTTTTTCTTAGTGACTCATACAAAGACGCCAGCAGTACACTGGCAATAACAAAATGACATTTCTAAATTTAGCAGTTCATAAATCTTTTAAGATGCCAACCACATCTAGTTCTCCCCTCCCCTGGGCTCCTCTCTCTCAGTACTTGCTCATATATGCAAAAGACCTAAACGTGTATGGAGACAAGAAAGAGACTTCCTCAGGGCACATCTCTCTGTTCCTCCCTCAGTACCTACCAACACCTCTATGCACTCTGGTAGGAGCAATGTGTATATTTCCCATGAGATAGGTTTGATTATCCCATTAAGATGCTAAATTTGTTTGGTAAAAACATATACAGAATATGTGCATGTTTCCAAAAGAGTCCAATTTAATGAAATTATTTTCCAGGGGCACTGTGGAAACAAGCAAATTTCCTCCTGTCTTCCAATGTTATCTATTCTGTCACATGAAATATGCAGTAACTTCACATCCTCAGGAAATGAAAATTTCTTTGCCTCTATCATTTTCTGCAGTTTACGTAAAGCATCTACCAAATGCATCTGCTGTCTTGATGTCCTTTTGCCCATTGTTTTGAAGCTTCAATTCTACCACAGCCATCCAGAAATTTTACCAATATCTGACTTACAGGGATAGTATGCTGAATGGGAATGTAAGAGAATTATTGTTGGTGCACTGAACGTGCAAATCATTATAAAAAGAGGTTTCTGAGCAAAGAGATAAACAAGTATTGTTTTTAAAAATAATTAGTTAACTTTAGTCCCTCCTTCTCATAACCTTTTCACCATGTAGATCTTCCCATCACTGAATGGAAGAGAACATTGTACTTTTTACCTACTTAAAATGACTTTCTACAAATGGTAAGCATGTAATAACCTATTTGCCTCTTCTCCATTATTCTTCACAGACTCTGTTTAACATCCAATTCTTTCCAGGTCAAGGACAACAAAATTATCATTTAAGAGTAAATGTAATCCTCCCTGGCTGTTGTAGCTCAGTGGATTGAGCACCGGCCTGTGAACCAAAGGGCCACCTGTTCAATTCTCAGTCAGGGCACATGCCTGGGTTGCGGGCCAGGTCCCTAGTGGGGGACATGTGAGAGCCAACCATACATTGGTGTTTCTCTCCCTCTCTCCCTCTCTTCCTCTCTCTAAAAATGAATAAATAAAATCTTTTTTAAAAAAAGCAGTGCAATCAGCAAATGTAAGATGAGTACATCAAAAGATTGAAATTAATAATAAAATTATTTACAAAATATGAGCTTCTTAGTGGCAAAGCTGAGGTGTAGAAACATGCAAATTCCAAGAAACCCAAAGCTTTATTTAAAGTAGAAAAGGCACATTTTGAGACTGCGTGTTCTTGAGACAAGAGATTCTCAGTTACTCTCTTTTTGTTTTGTCCAATGTACTTACTGTTTATATTATACCAAGTAAAATTTTCTATATTTTGAGCTGAACTAACATTTCTTGACTTAGATTACCTGAGAAAATAAATTTCAAAGGACCAAGGTGGGACATAGGAGGCCTGGTAACTACTTAACTAACTACTCCATAGAAAGCATGCAAACTCCATTGAATCCACTGAATTCCTTTGCCTCTTCATTAGTAAGGCATTAGTAAGGAAAACAAGATCTACTATGAAAATAAAGGCCTCTGAGCCAAGTGTCACCTCTGGCTCAAAGGAAAAAAAGTAATCAGATTTTCAATTGGGTTGAAGAAAATGCTTATCAGTGTAAAACAACAGAATCTTTTCCTACAAAAAAATCAGATTATTTTCAGGCCCCCTTCTGAAGATCTGTTAGAGATAAACAGAACTCCCAATTATGTTTGAAGATAAGATGTAGCTCAGGACAAGTCCAAAATCCACATCTTTAAGATGATTATTTGCTGGTTTGCTACTGAATTTATGCCGACAATTAAACTAAAATTAGCACAACTTCCCTCCACCTCCATTGTCTTGATCTCAAAATGTTATCCTGAAATAAAAGGCAATGTTATCCTGATTTTTTCTTTGTTGTTCTTACATCTCCAGATGTACATATCTATCCTATTATTTATGGATTTTAGATATTGATGTAATATTTGGAATGCACAAACCATAAATCAGGCCCATTTACAACAATGGTTCATCCACCTTAATCTCAAAATAATTTAACAAATGTGTTAGATACTAGGAGACTATGTACTTTCTTCTTCTTTTTTATGTTTATAGTCTATGGTGGTTTCTGCTGTGAAATAGTAAGTTGGCTTTTCACTAACCAGGAACAAAAATCCTGGTTAGCAAATGGTCTCTTCAGCAATAAGACTTTAAAGGGAGGTTAAATTTTTTAAAGAGATTTCTGTATAAAGATGGTAACCCATCAGCTAGATGTGTATGGATTCAGGGGAAAAAAGCACTGACTCAGGGCTCAGGTGTTAATGGAAAGCCAGTGTCACAGAAAACAATGATATGGCCAACTGGCCCACACTGATTAAATTGGGCTATTTCACAGATAACTTTCGTAAACATGGGCAGCAGAAAAACTGTGCTGTCATTCCAATTCTACCCTCTGTCCCCAGATATCACACTTGGCTGTAGAATTGTAGGAAAAGCAGGTGCTCACTCTGCTCCCGATATAAAGTCACTATTTACTGGCATAATAGCAATTTATTTAGGCTACCCAATCCCTTCAGACTCAAAGCTTTCTGAATAACCAAGGAAATAGACAGACATGGCTTGTCATGATCAAACTCATCAACAAATGAGAAGGCAAAATGCCTTCTACTTGAACAGATGTTGCAAAGCAAACGTGTGAAACTAGTGTAATTTTGTTTTTTGTTCTTACAACCATGGTGGATCCTCCTGTGCTGCAGAATTTCTAAACCAGCACAGTGCAAAAAAGTGAGGACTTTGATGTACTATAGTTATAATGTACATCACAGAACTTTCTTCTTCTTAAATAAGTTACAACCATTTCTTTTAAAATATGAAATCTGAGATAATTAAAAAGTACCTGAAAGTGCTACTCAAACTGTAACCTCTTTCCTTCACAAGAAATGAGATCAACAAACCTCTCATTAAATTAACCATAAAGAAGCAAAAAAGATGAAAGCTCACAATACTGAAAAATAAGACTTTAGTCGACCTCATGCCTGTACTGGGGCAACTGAAGTGAGAATTTAGCTCATAGCATACCCCTGCTTTGTGTTGTGAAATAGAGACTACCTGGTATGTTTAGGAAAAGAGGGAAATGATAATGCACCTTATTAGACCTGGAAGAGATTTTAGAAATAACCTGGAGCAACATCTCACCCTTATGAGTAGCAAAATGGAACAATGGGAAGGTAGTGACCTGCCTATATCCTCTAACTGTAAAACAGTTATTTATTAACACCTATAGTTTAAAATTGAAAAGTTACAGGGTAAAATGGGATAATTCTGTGTCCATAGAAGTTAATAGTAACATAAACTTGCCTTCTTCAAATCAAAATATGAAAAAATCCATCAGAGTTGAAAAAAATAAAATCATCTCATTCGGAAAGACCTGACAAAAGTTACCGATCATGTCTAAAAGTGGGAGCCACTTTTTGGTTTTGGTTGGTGAGTACAAAGGCACAGAATGGACAGAGTAATTGTCAACAGTGACAATTCATACAGTGTCCAGGAAAAGAACATCTTGTCAGGCAGACCTTTACATTTTTAATACGATCCCCTGGACAAATAAGCACATGCTATAGAAATAGCTACAGTAGATCTTCAAGGCCTTAACAGGGACTAATTTGCTAAATATTGATTTAGATGCTGTTGCCAAAGTTGATTCACGTAACGTGTATGTCACCCCTTGTTCAAGCAATAAACTGTTCTCTATTTGAAGTCCTCTTTTCTCTTATTTTGTATCAATGAATTCCAGAATGATGCAGACCCCAGCTTGTGAGGTCTGCCACATTGTACATGAGGCACGAGAAATTCACATGGACTACTGAGTCCTGTGTAGGAAAAGGGATTGCGTGGTTTCTCTCTCAAGGGGAGAAAAAGCCATGGCCTCCGCCATGACAGGCCTTTATTGCTTTTCTGGGCACATAACATGATGATCCTCATTTACTATGCACAGGTTCGCTTTAGGTGGTTACCTCTTGCAAAAAACAAAGGAGCTGATGCTGCTAATCACATCACAGAAGAAGAATATTTGTGAATGAAAAGGGAAAAGTGGTTGAACTGTTTACACTCATCTTTGGAAGGTTTAGCATGGATTTTAGGAAGTTACTTTGCAGTAAATGTTTGCTGCCTCAATTCAGGGTGAGGGAGTTTTAGCAAAGTCAAGTCTCAAACTGGCCTAGGTAAATTGTAGGCCTGATTCCCTGTGGAAAAACCTACCTGTAGGTGTGGGTCCTGTGCATTGGACCTTGCTTTCCACTGGGAGCTGGGCCCACACCATGCAGAATGGTCTCCTACACTAGAACACAGCATTTTCAGTTACATCATTGAGAAAACTTTGTATCGTCCATTTTACCTTGTTACTGAAGATTATATCATATTTATCATTTAAAATGCTATAGTCATCCAATTGCTTTAGGGTAGATTCGTTTTTGTCCTTGCTTTCTAACATATATGCAAAGCCACTCATATCAGAGTAACTAACCTTCCATTTTTTCCACTCTGCCTTCTTCATAAGATATATTTCTATAGATAGTAATGTCTTCATGCTATTGTTATCTCCTGACTATAAAAACTAAATTACATGCCAATGGAGCAAACTTTTCACTCTGCACATAAAAGTTAATGGCTTTTAGAACTCCACGAGTTTCCATCAGATAGTTTTGTTGCTAACATTAAGTTGGCTTCTTGGATGGTTGACTGAGAATGCCAGCTACCCAACGTGACATTGCCAATTCAAGAGGAACACCAAAGTAATAATTATAATTCATCAATACCTATGAAGAGACTATAATTACAGAAAAATGTGTGATCTTTCTCTATCCAAATATATACTTAATAAGAAATATAAAATGTTATTGTTTCACATTGGCTATTAGTTTTTTGACATATAGTATGTTTGAAAATGTTATAGAGATAAATATAAAAATGGAAGTCATCTTTTTTAATTTCCAAAAATCCTAAAATTAAACATTTACTATTAAATGTTTTAAAGAACATATCTTGATATTTTATAGCTTCTGTGAAGAAAAATAAAGTTTTGACTTTATTTTTTCAATGACTTTAATGAAAATTATCTCTGACTTCAGCAATAACTATGACAATTACATAGTCAGTTTCCACTTCCCAAAGGAGTTTTAGAACTTGGGCTGAGATCTTGTTGGTACCTCATAAAAGGGGGGAACTAGCTTCTTTGTAACCCAAGTGACAAAAACAAAAATGTTGTGTAATTACTGACCTATTCTAGAATACTGTAAAGGACAGACATTCAAAGTTAATCAACAGAAATCTGACTGGACAAATGCCATTTTAAAGAAATGTACTTAGGCAAAATGCCTAAGTTACTTATCCATCAGTTATTCTGATGTTGGATTAGGTGACTGAAGGGCACAGAGAAATTTTAGCAGGGGTTAAAATAAAATGAAGAATGTAGTATGACCAGTACATGCTTTGTGTTTGCTTAAAACCAAACTTTTTAATGTGTAACATAAATAAAAAAATAAACTACAATTATGTAAGTTCTTTTGTTTTTGCTTGAACAGAATTTGGTACTTAATAAAGGAACAATCTCAGAAAATTGATTAACTTGTCAGTAAAATATTTTATTTTAGTATGTATTTTTATGTGTTGTTGAATAAGATATGATATTGTTAAATTAATTGATAATAATTTTTAATTTATTTAAAATAAAGCAAAATTACTGCAAGTAAATGACATTAAAATTTTTTCTTTTGTTACTTTTGTACTATCAATCAGTGCTCTATAACATTACTATTTACCTACATTTTTTCCTTGTTACTTTAAAATAATAGTTTAATATGATTAAACATAAAAAGGACTAGGTCTCTGTTGAAATTTGGTTTTAGGATAGATGAGGACAGCACCCAGAGATAAACTTCCAGTGATGAAGAGAAAGGGAGGATAGGTGAGACACCCCGCAAAAGGAATGAATGAACTAACAGGTCAAATTGAGGAGGACTGTGCAAAAAGCTGTACAGCGGATCACATAAAACATTCTCTAGGCAGATAAGTCACAAGTAAATGAAAGTCAGATGAAGATGTGTACTGAGATCCAAGATCATCTGAGAGAAATAGAAAGAGGGAGAGAGAGAAAGACAGATGAAAGGAGAAAGGAAGGAGAGAGAGAAACTAGGAGGGTCAAAAAAGCTAAGCCAATAGGAAATTTCACTAATTAATGATTCTGTGATTAGATGAGGCAACTCTATTTGTCACCAACTCTAGGATAGCAATAACTGAAAGGGATCTTTTCCTCCTGAGTTTCCAATCTAATGCAAATTTCACTGAGAATGGTTAAAACAATATTTTGGAAGGAATTAAAAACAGTTTACCAGACAGTCAATATGCAAAAGAACTGGGGTTCACAGGAGCAACAATCCATCACTGGTAATATAATAAATATCCTAGAGAAATTTTGGCATTTAACCCTGAGGAAGCTATGGGTAGATGTGGGGCATATTAGGAGTAGGGGCAGTGTAACTTAAAGGACAAATTTTAGTGGGTAGCAAATTATATGTAGACTCACGTACATAGCATACATGTGTAAACACATAAAGAGTAGTGGGCAAAAGTAGGTTTAAAGGTGTGAGTACATAAAAAACAGTGTTTATTCTCGTATTATTATTTATTGTATTATTTTGCACATGAACAACTGTAAACCTATGTTTACTCACCTCTGCATAATCACAAACAAAATATATGTAGTTATATTTGGGTATTAATTTTAATCCTTAGCCAAAAATAGGATAACAAAATTATTTCTTTTATCTCTCTGTTTAAATCATGTTTTCATCACCTTGGTTTTGCATTTTTCATGAATCTGCTTCAATAATCCATATGCTTCCAATTGGTATTCCAATCACTACTTTTTTGTTATCTCAGCTTTTATATAATTTTTAGTGTCTCTGACATCTTTTTGTTCATTATCATATTTTCACTTGATCAACTAAATATATGTAACATATTTTCACTTGATCAACTAAATATCTGTAATATTCTTTGGTTTCTACTACACAGAACTGGGCAATACTAGTATCCAAGAAAGTGTGTATCACTCAAATGTTCTCTGCAAATACCAGCTATGTACTGTGAAGAAATAATTGCCCAGTTATATTTGAAAACTCCCCTGTGTTTTGTTTAAAATAATAAGGATGGATCTGCTGGTCATACTGTTGTTTGGCCAACAAAGAACAAATATCTGATTGAGTACCATTCACAAAAATAAAAATGAAAAATTATTTTGTACTGTGCAGTCATCATTAATTCTCTGTTATTTGCTCTTTGGCACTATAACACCTTTCCATGCCTGTAGTAAAGAAGAGAGCTTTACATAACAATTATGAATATGGATCACTGGAATTGGCAAGCCTTCTATTTGAATTGTGCCTTTACCACTTCCTAGCTGTATGACTCTAGATAGATTATTACATTATGAAGCTTCATTAAACTCCCCCTTTAAAATGGATAATAATACCCATCGCAAACAATTTGTGAAAGAAATTTTGTGAAAAACTACATATAAAGCTCTTAGCACTGGGTTTAATATAAGTTTTCAAGAAATTATGGTATTATTTGTTATAAGTGTTAGATCATTTCCATTCAATTTGTAAGAACTATGTATTAACAAAGAGAGTTACTGGTGACTTACAAAATTAGTGATGTAACATTTTATAACCTCTGGTGCATAACTAAACACAAATTTGAGGAAAATTAAGATACCTACTGACATACATTTACCTAAAATCTGAATTTAACCTTAACAAACTAAGTACAACAAGAGAATAAGAGTAATGATAAGCCAAAGGTACCTAAAGTAATGTATTCACTAACTATATGATAAGTGTCCTGAGAAAATCTGGGCCTATCTTCAGGATGACATCCTGCCAGGGCAAGAATACCTTGAGTGCTATAACTTACAGAGGGCAGCCATATGACCCACAAGAACTGTGAGTTAGTGAATTTAGGCATTCTTTAAAAATCCATGGAGAAAGAGAATACTTAGGAAGCTGCTATAGTCATGTCTCAGGAGAAAAGTGATTGGATTCACCACAAAATAGGGGATGATATGTTTCCACAGATAGAATGCATCAAGTTGGCTTTTCCCGACCAGTGAGTGCCCTGCAGCTACATAGATTTAATATGATCATGAATTTTCTTTTAATATTAGTATAGTTCACCCCTACCATATAGCAGAGCCTTTCATTCTGCAATAGAGTCCTACACCCTCAGACATCTTAGGATATGCAGACACAGATAAATGTATTTCCATAAATGAATTTGCTCCTTTGCAGTCATAGATACATCCATTCCTTTTGACTTTGTCACTGAATTTCTAAATCAAAGATGAACTCATAAAAAAACACCTCTCTAAATAAATAATAGGTATTAAAATTGATGGGGTAAAATATATAAAGCCTTAAAAGTAACAGCTTGTGATAATTTTGTTATGATATGAGGAAAATAATTTAATGTGATGGGACACTCTGTTACATCCTACCTAAAAGTGTGGGGAAATTTTACACACACACATAGACACCCACACTCTGTATACTATCATATATAGCCATAGTGTGTATGCATATGTGCATGGGGGATGTGTATGTGTATTTGAAGTATTAATAATCTGAGAATCATAACTGTTTTTGCTCAGGGAATTTTTAAGTCCCTAAAGGTTAGATAAAGTTCAGAAGAGGTAAGTAAAGAAGTGAGATCAATTCTAACTTCTGGCCAAGATGGAGGCATAGGCAGAAACACCGTGCCCCCTTGCATAACCAAAATAAGAATAACAAAAATTTAGAAACAAAATAAACAACCAGTATGGACAGAAAATTGAACTATATGGAAGTC
>PVKM010037550.1:0-14418 GCA_004027735.1 Carollia perspicillata | reverse complement strand
AGCAGTAATACATAGTTCAGCAAGAATTTGGTTTACTAGCTTGCAGCAGCCAGGGGCAAACCAGAAGAGCCATGTCAGGGCTGAGTATGAGGGAGTTCAGAGCGACTTACAGGATTTGGGCTTGTGCTGGTTAATTCTAAGGAAAGCAGTGTTACTGATTTAGCAGATAAAAATGCAGAACACCCATCTGAATTTCAATGTCAGATATAGCATAAGTATATCCTATGCAACATTTGGGACATACTTATACTAAAAAATTATTCATTGTTTATCAAATTCAGTTGGGCATCTTGTATATTATCTGGCAGTCCTCAAGGAAGAGTTGAGTGTTATCAGGAAGCGAGGACAATGCAGTGATTGGGCAGCTGAATAATTTTTATCTAGAAAGCAGTGGAGTAAAGGGAGCCAGTGGTGTCAGTGGTAAAGACGCAGCCAACACTCAGTGTGTGACAGAATGGAGCTGGTCAGGCATTCTTGTGGTCTGAGTAGCCTATGCTCTGCCTTGATTCAGATCTGGTCTCTAATGGCTTGTCCAGTGCTTTGTTTTCATTCAGTGCTCGCTGTTTATGCTCAGGTGGGAGCATGCCAGGAGCCTTTCTCTCTCTTTCTCTCATTCTACTTCCAGCTTCTGGGCTTGTTTCTAAGTCTGTTGAGAGGGTGAGGTCTCCAAGGTGCAGGTTGCTTGCCAGTTAATTTAGTTGAGGTCACTAGTTCTCTGGAGGTATTTTTCATTGTCACAGATTGGGTGGAGGTGCTACTGGCTGGCTTTTTACAATGCATAAGCAACCCCCACAGCAAATTATCTGGCCCCAAATTTCCATTGTGACAAGGTTGACGATTTCTGGTCTGCAATGAAAATTAGGAAATGACCCATTTCTGAGGTATCTCTATTTCTGGGGCAGGCCTTACTGAAGTAGAAAAAATGAAAGCAATAAAAGAGTTGTGTGCATGTATTTAGCACCCACTGTCCTCAATGTGTATTACCTGGGACTAGCTCAGCACCTGGCCTTTAATAGTAGGTGTTCAATAAACATCCTGAATAGATGAAGAAATGTGTATTGCATGGATGTGTCTATTATACATATATTGTTCATTTATTCACTCTATAATGATTCAGCACCTATAATAGCAGAGCCCATCTTCTGTCTTGGGCACTGAGTGTGCAGTGATGGGAAAATAGATAAAAATTTAGGCAAACCTGAATTTGTATAATAGGGGCAAGGCTGCCTGAGTGGATGCTTGAGGAGGGTTTCTTGAGGAGGTGGCATTTAAGTATAACTCTTCAGGAGGGAGAGAGTCAGAAGAGCATTCCCAGGCAAGGGGTAGGCGCGTGTAGAGCCTGAGACTGAAAGCACAGGGTGGGAAGCAACTGGATGGTGGGTGTGGGGAGTGGCATGAAGTAAGGGCAGGAGGGAAGCAGGGGCCCATCATGCCAACTGGACAAGGAGTTGGGATTCCATTAGAGTGCAATTGGAAGCCATGAAAGGTTTTGAGGATGGGAATGACACAATCCAACATACGTGCAACCCTCATGAATCTTGCTGAGCATTAGCATTGTGGCTGTCATCCATCAACCAAGAAAACCAAAGTACAATCCCGATCTTCCTTGCTGTCGGCCTCCTGCCCAACACTCTTGCGGTCAGCTTGCTGGTCCTTCTGTGCACATTGTCCATGTGCTCAGCAGTTCCCTAA
Source organism: Carollia perspicillata (assembly GCA_004027735.1). Taxonomy (NCBI): domain Eukaryota; kingdom Metazoa; phylum Chordata; class Mammalia; order Chiroptera; family Phyllostomidae; genus Carollia; species Carollia perspicillata. Next base: position 12,726 of record PVKM010037550.1, on the reverse strand, counting down.
AGAAATGTGCTCCTCCACTCTCTCAGAACTCCTCCCCGAGTCTTGCAGTCATCTCGCATTACTCTGCCTTGCCCTCCACCTCCTTGTCTTTATTGTGCAGATCATGTTGGCCTGTCTGGAGTCTCAAGCTTTATGGTTTTCTTCTCCACTCCAGAGAATGCACCCAGCAAACACTGGGCCAGACGTGACTCCCTACCTGGAAGGGAGGAAAATGGCAAACTCTGGTTATTTATTTATTGTTTAGGCCCATGCTTTTGAAATAACTACTGTAACTGAAAAAGGTCGAGTGAACTGGAGGGGAGAGGCAGAAGGAACAAGACAATTACTTAGGACAGTGAACAAACTGTGACCCACAGGCCAAAATCTGGCTGGGCACCTGTTTTTATAATTGAGACACCACCATACTCCTTGATTTATGTATTGGCTATGGCTGCTTCCATCCCCAAATGCAGAACTGAGTTGATTCAGAGACTGTATCGTTGCACGAAGCCTAAAATATTGACTCTCGGGCCCTCTGCAGTAAAGGGTTGCTGCCCACTGACTTGGGAGATAATTCATTTTGTCACTGAATTCTCAAAGGCAATGTTGTGGGTGGATAGCAGTGTCTCCAGTTTACAAATAAACACATGCCAAGGCCAATAGAGCCTGGCATCTCAGAGCAGAGCCCACTCCTTTCTGAATCATAATACCTGCCTCGCAGAGTTTGCAAGAAATAGCAACAATGAATACCCTGGAGGTCTCAACCCCAGATGCCTGCAGGAGTCAGGCGGATACTATAAACCAGTAAAGCCAGTGTAGGTGAAAGTGGATAAATGGCAACTGACATCTGGGCTCAGCATTGGAGTATAATAGGGGATGGTGAGGACTGTAGCAAACTGAAGAGCAGATGTTCCACATAGAGTCAACAACACCAGGTAGGGACATAGGTAAATGTGGTCCTTGCATCCTCTCACAACCACATCAAAATTACAACTAAACTACAGAACACCTATCATTCAGAACTACCTGAAATCTAGCTAACAGAAATCTTCAACTAAGGATATAAAGAAGTCACACTGAGGCTGACTGGTAGGAGGGGTGAAATGCTGAATGGGCTAGTCCCACACCCACGTGTGGTAAATAAAAATCAGGAGGGATAGCTCAGCTGCAGAGGTCCCCACTGAGGAGTGAGGAGTCCCAGCCCCACACCAGGCTTCCCAGCCCAGGGTTCTGGTGTCAGGAAGGAAAGTCCCCATAACTTCTGGCTGCAAAAACCAGAGAAGATCGTGGCTGAGGGAGACAGAGGGCTCCTGGAGTCCTAGGAAATTCCTCTTAAAGGGCCTGCATATGGACTTACTTGGAATCACTCACTCTGAGATGCAGCACTGGGACAGCAGCTTGAAAGGAACCAGGGACAAACGGGGAGGACCTGAATTGTCTGGTATCAGAGTGAGAGCTGGAGGGGCAGCTTTCTGACAGACAAAAGTGCTGGCAGTGACATTGTACCTTTTCTGAGTCCTCTCCCTTACAGAGCTGCCAGGCAGGTACCATATCTAAGTCTCTATCAACCAGGCTCATCCTGTTTGCCCTGCCCTGGTGATTGCCTGACACCCTGCCCCACCCAACCTGTGGGCCCACCCAACCTGTTTCTAGTGGCTTTTCCATAAGAATATCCTGTCTTGGCTCATGTTTCATACTTTCCTAAAATCTCTCTAACAAGAAGTATCTGGCCTCAGCATGCCTTGTACCTCTTGCTAAGTGGCCCCAGGCCCAGCACTAGCAGCAGTAGGCTTTGGTTCTCAGTTTAGCCTCTCCTGGGCACCTCAAAGCCCAGCACAAATGGCAGCCACCTGCAGATAACTTTGTAGCTAATGCCCAGTGGGCTTGGCCTGCACCTCCTCAGAGCAAGTTCAACTGGTGGAGAGCTTCAGACCACATCGAAGGCCCCGCTCAACCACCTCCACAAGCAACACACTCAAGGGATGGATCCAGTGGGCACCAGAGTCCTGCTGAAATAAGTCCTGCTTCATGTAGTGGGCCGCTGCATAGCTGATCCTCCACAGTGGCTTAGTTGAATGGGGAGGCTGTGTCATCAAACCCTACAGGACACCTACTATATTAGGACACTCTACCAGGCCAAGAATCATAACAGCTTAGCCTAATACATAGAAACAAACATAGGGAGGCTGCCAAAAGGAGGAGACAAAGAAACATGGCCCAAATAAAAGAACGGATCAAAACTCCAGGAAAAAAAAAAACTGAACAAAATGGAGACAAGCAGTCTACTAGAGGCAGGGTTCAAATTATTGGTTATAAGGATGCTCAATGAACTTAGGGCCAGAGTTGATGAACTTAAAATTTCAACAACATAAAGGACATGGAAATCATAAAAGGAACCAATCACAGATAAAGGATACACTAACTGAAATGAAGAATAATTTAAAGCAAATCAACACTACAGCAGAGGAAGCTGAGAATCAAGTCAGTGATTTAAAATATAAGAAAGCAAAAAAAAAAAAAAACAAACAAACATGCAATCAAAACAACAAAAAGAAAAAAGAATCCAAAAAATGAGTATAGTGTAAGGAGCCCATGGGACTACTTCAAGTGTACCGATATTTGCATCATGGGGATGTGGAAAGGAGAAGAAGGAGAGCAAGATATTGAAAACCTGTCTGAAAAAAAAAAGAATGACCAAAACCTTCCCTAACCTGGTGAAGGAATAGACATACAAATTCAGGAAGAGCAGAAAGTCCCAAACAAGATGAACTCAAAGAGGAACACACCAAAACACATCATAATTAAAATGCAAAAGATTAAAGACAAAAGGAATCTTAAAAGCAGCAAAAGAAAAGCAGTTCATTGCCTACAAGGGAACTCACACAGTACTGTCAGTTGATATCTGAAACTTCCAGAAAGAATTGGCAAGAGATATTCAAAGTGATGAAAAGCAAAGACCTACAACCAAGATTACTCTACCCATCAAAGCTATCATTTAGAATCAAAGGACAAAAGGAGGAGGAGGAGGAGGAGGAGGAGGAGAAGAAGAAGAAGAAGAAGAAGAAGAAGAAGAAGAAGAAGAAGAAGAAGAAGAAGAAGAAGAAGAAGAAATATGAACAATAAAATGGCAAAAATACATATGTATCAATAATTGAATCTTAAAAGCAAAATAAACAAGCAGAACAGAAACAGACTCTTAGACACAGAGAACATCTTGAAGGTTGCCAGATGGGAGGGGATTGGGGATGGGTGAAAAAGGTGACAAGATTAAGAAGTACAGGTTGGTAGCTATCGAATAGTCATGGGATTACAAAGTACAGCATAGAGAATAACTATGTATGGTGTTAGATAGGTAGGAGATTTACCGGAGTGATAACTTAGTAAGTTATATAATGTTTAATAACTGAGGCATACTCCTGAAACTAATATAATATTGTATGACAACTGCAATTGAAAAATAAAAAATAATTTTATTTTATTTTTTTAAAGATTTTATTTATTTTTAGAGAGGGAACGGGAGGGAGAAAGAGAGGAAGAGAGACAAAAGTATGTAGTTGCCTCTTGCACACCCCCTACTGGAGACCTAGACTGCAACCCAGGCATGTGCCCTGACTGGGAATTGAAGGGGCAACCCTTTGGTTTGCAGGCCAGCACTCAATCCACTGAGCCACACCTGCCAGGGCTAAATTTTAAAATAAAAAATAAATAAAGACAGCAAAATCACGACAGCCCAGTCTTTCTAATTATCAAGAAGCTAGAACCTTTGAACTTGGGTTTTTATGTTAATCTCCTGACTTTTGCATGAAATATACCTTATGTTTAAATGTTGAAACTATTTTAACAGTAAAACCCATGTGAAGCAAGCTGGACAAAGCAAAAAAAAAAAAAAAAAGACAAAACAAAACAAATGATTGTGTCCAGAGGCCACCAGAGACCTCTGATAGGACATATACATTGTAGTGACTGTCTGAGCCTTTTTCCGGAAGGGTGGCTCTATAACCAGGTGAGGAGCAGCTCTAGATATGCAGCTGGGTGTTGCCCTGAGTTCTCTCTAGGAAAACTTCCACACCCTGGAAGCCATGGCTTCTGGTAAAGCCCTCAGCCAGACACTGAGAGCAGCCTCATGTGCTGTTTATCAGCAGAGGAAAGGAAACACCTAAGAGCCAAAGTAGATACAGGAAGGCTGAGATTAGAGAGGAAGGAAGTAGGTTCTGGAAGAGTCCCCAGAGTCCAACACAAAGCCAGTAAGTTCATCCTGGGCACAGCCATCAGGGCCTTTCTAGAAGTACACACATCGACCTTTCCGATTCATACAGCCCAATATTACTTTTAGTGCATCAGAGCTGTGTACCCCACCTGGGGAAATACTGGTGGAAATATTGTGGGTTTGTAAGGCTGAGAACTCTGGCTGCCAAACCTCGTTGCAGCCATTACCAGATACTTGATGTGAAAAAAACATCTCGGAGCCTCAGTTTCCTTATCTGTGAAATAAAAGTATCAAAAGCCCCTGTACTATCACACAAGGATGAAGTAAGAATTAAATGGCACAATGGATGGTACTTGGTGCAGAGAAGGCCACTCGTTACCATCAGCTGAGTTGGTAAGCAAAGTGTACTTTACCTTTCCCCTGACATGTGACATGGGCTTCCTCAGACTTTCCCAAAGTTAGGACAACTTCTGTCTGTTCCCTACACACCACAATCATAGTACTATCACTGAAAGACCTAATAAGGCTTCATCCAAGAAGTGGTATGTTATACTCTATACACAGAAACTTGGGAAAGATTTTGGACATCAAAGGGAAGGAGCAAAATAACTTTCTGGCAACTAGAATAATGCTGTGGAATGAGTCTCTCACTCCCGGCATGCCAATGAACGAAGGTTGAGAGCCATTCACAGAATCCAAGGACATCTTCATTTATTACTAAGGCTTCAAGTTTAAAAACTCAAAGCTTTTCAGAATCAAACTGGAGAGGGAGAAATGACTCCTAGGCAGAAGTTATCACCCCACCTTCCCTTCTATTCCAAGAGAATTGTGATCATTTGTTAAATATCTACTATTTGTTGAAGTTGGACTTGGGGTGTGGGCGACAGGAAAAAATACACACAGAGAACACTGCCTGCCCCCAACTTTTTGCTCGTAGCCTACTAAGGGACATAAAACAAACACACCTGTCACCAGAGCAGCCTCTTTTATAATGTTCCCTTTGAACCCCACTCACTCTCTTCTCCGCCCCAAAACTCACGCCAAAATCCATTCCTACCCTACCTCCTAGACTACATAAAATGCCTTTAGAGTTTCTCAGTACTAAAATGTTTTGACCCACCACCACCACTGATACGTAAATAAAAATAACTTTTTATTTTTTCTGAGTGAAACAAAAGTTAACTCTGATGAAATTAAAATGATTTTATTTCCGCAAATGCGACCGCCAAGTGCTGGGTTAGTCCATCGAAGATGAGCATTTTTCAGCGCCTGCATGCCCGTGTGTTGCACCACAGCACACTCTCAGCGGCCCCTACTAACCACTGGCATGCGCTTATTTTGGTTGTGACTTTTTGCTCATGGATGTGTCAGACACCTTCCTTATGCTAACTCCCTTTCACCCTCCCACCAATTTATCACCACCTCCTTTACAGATGAAGAAATCGAGGCTCAGGGAGGCAGCCGTCTTGCCCCACAGGTCCCACAGGTAGCAGGAGCCCAAGCAGGCCTTCCAGCTGGGGCCCGGTGGTTCCAGTGCTCATCAGTAAGCTCAGTTGGCCTGCCTGGTGGCCACTGAGGCTCAGCTGGGTGTGATTGGTGTGCACAGGGGTCATGGCAGGGGCAGGCCTTGAAGTCCAGCAGCCTTTTTCAGGAAGGGATGCAGCTCCCTGAGGCACACTTCCTCTGGCTCGTGTTCCAGGGACACATGGATGTAGATTTTGAAGACAAGGAACTGTGCTGACCAAATTTTCCAAAGGAGAGATTTCCTAACAATAAGGATGGACAGTGTGAGCTTTGGAGATGTGCTGGAAGGAATTAGGGAAATGATCTCTGGAAGCCTGCTTTTTATTCCTGTGTTCCTCATCTTAACTTTTGCCACCTTGCAGGGTGGGGAGGTTTTCATTGATATAATTTCAAATTTCCAGAAGAGTTGCAAGAATAGCACAAAGGATTTCTTGTGTTGTATACTTTCATGTAAATCTGTCCTGTATCATTTCAAATTTACATAAATGTTGTAAGAATAATACAAGGGACTTCTATACGTCTGTTGCTCCAGGTCCACAATCACCAATTATTTACATTTTGCCCCATTTGCCATAGCATTATCTCTCTCCCACACACATTGTATAAGTATGTAAATATCCCATAAACATATTAATTATACCTCTGTATGTATAGTTACATATGTAATATATTTTCTGAACCACTTGAGGATACAGTGGAGACATCATGCCCACTTAAATCCTTCAGCGTGTATTTTCTATGAGGAAGGACAGTCTCTTATATAATCACTATAAAAGGAGCAAAACTAAGAAATTAAACACTGACACAACACTGTGCTGCAGCCCTCGGTCAGTGTGCAGTAATTGCCCCAGTTATGTCCTTTACCATCATTTTAGGTCCAACTCAGACTCATCCATGCATTTAAGTGTCATGATTCTGAGTTTTGGTCAAGATGGAGGCATAGGTGGGAATCCTTCGCTTCCTTGCACAACCAAAAGTTCCAGAAAATCCAACTGCATGGAGCTCCAACAACCATGGAATTAAAATCAACCAGATCAGTAAGGCAGTGGACCTTGCGGGCCAACTCAGAAAAACGGCTTTGTGGTGCAGACCAAGGGGGCAGGGCCGTATGCCAAGCTCCGTGGGCTGTGTAGGAGGGGCTGACTTAAGGGGAATACTGAGACTCAGGGCTGACCGTGGGCTAAAGCTGGGGTTGCCTCCGTGGGAGTTTCTTCCAGTCTCACGCGAGAGTGGGAGAGTCTGAGAGTCTGAGAGTCTGTTGGAAAGTGCACTAAAGATGAGCAGGCAAGCTGCATTGTTCCCTCTCTGGCTCCTCCAGGACAGTCCTTGCCCCAGCAGAGCAAGGAGGGTTGCCCTGCCCATTGAATACCTAAGGCTCCACCCCCTTACAACCTATCAGATGCACCAAGACAAAGAAATATGGCCCAAATGAAAGAACAGAGCAAAACCTCAAAATTAAGCAATATGGAGATTGCCAACCTGTCTGATGGAGGATTTAAAGCTCTGGTAACCAAAATGCTCACAGAATTGATTGAGCTTGGTCGAAAAATGAGAGATACCCAAAATGAAATAAAGCAAAACATTCAGGGAACCAACAGTGACAGGAAGGAAAACAGGATTCAAAGCAATAATTTGGAACAAAAGAAAGAAATAAACATCCAACCTGATCAGAATGAAGAAACAAGAATTTTTTAAAAAAATGGAGAAAGGCTGAAGAATCTCTGGGACAGCCTGAAACGTTCTAATATCTGAATTATAGGAGCACCAAAAGGAGAACAACAGCAAGAAATTGAAAACTTATTTGAACAAATAATGAAGGAAAACTTCCCCAATCTGGCAAAGGAAATAGACTTCCAGGAAGCCCAGGAAGCCCAGGAAGCCCAGAGAGTCCCAAAGAAGTTGGACCTGAAGAGGAACATACCAAGGCACATCATCATTAAGTTACCCAAGATCAAAGACAAAGTGAAAACCCTAAAAGAAGCAAGAGGAAGGGAGAGAGTTACTTACAAATGGGTGCCCATTAGGATATCAGCTGATTTCTCAAAAGAGACCTTACAGACAAGAAGGGGTTGGAAAGAAGTATTTGAAGTCACGAAAGACAAAGACCTACATCCAAGATGACTCTGTCCGGCAAAGTTATCATTTAGAATGGGAGGACAGATAAAGTGCTTCCCAGATAAGGTCAAGTTAAGAGTTCATCGTCACCAAGCCATTATTATATGAAATGTTAAAGGGACTTATCTAAGGAAAAGAAGATCAAAACTTTGAACAGTAAAATGACAACAAACTCACAACTATTGACAAATGAACCTAAAAGAGAAAAAAAAAAACAATGAAAACAAAAACTAAGCAAAACAGAAAAGGAACAGATTCAGAGAAATGGACATCACATGGACATCACATTTCAGTGCAGAGGGGGAAGGGAAGAATGTGGGGAAGGTACAGGGAAGAAGAAGCATAATTAGTAGGCATAAAATAGACAGGGAGAGATAAAAAACGGTATAGGAAACAGAGGACTCAAAGAACTTATGTACAACTCATGGACATGAACTAAGGTAGGAAGAATGCTGGAGGGTTGAGGGGCAGGGTCGAGGGGGGAAAGGGGGGGAAATTGGGAAAACTGTAATAGCATAATCAATAAAAAATACTTAAAAATATGTAAAAGAAACCCCTAAAAAAAGTGTCATGATTCTTTAGTCTACCAATGGCACTGTTTATTCATTTTATTTTATTATATGTTTACCTTTTTGTTGAAATGTAACATGCACACAGAAAGAGCTTGCATTGGTATCCAGGTTAATGAAAGTTCACAAACAATATAGCTGTACTGGTTCTAAATGCTGCTTCTGTATGATGTCAGAAACATTGATCTCATGGTTACCAAAACACACTGTTCTCAAGACATAAGCCCAGAGCATGGGTGTGTAGCTATGGCCTTGAGTCTAGGCCATATGGGATGACCATGGCTTTGATTGAAGGTCTTGCAGGGATCCCTTTTAATTCAGCTTTTACTACCTAATCCTGCGGATTCCTGCGGCCTCTTGCACCTATTTCAGAGTTTAAAAAAATACATCCAATATGTTTTGACTATTGGGTTACCCTGAACATTAAAAGCAGATTCTGAAACTCTAGCTTTAACTACAGGAGTCTTCCTCAATTACCCATCAACTGGACCACAGAGAGATTTCTCATCTGAACCAAAATGCCCTCCCTGATCCCAAACAGTGGGAGCTCTCAGGCATCCCTCACAGACACAAAAGAAACGTGTGGGGTTGCTTCCAGCTCTCCAGCCCCGGACCTGATCTCAGGTCTCCAGATCTGATTCTAAGGATGTGTCTTTCCTCCTTGGCATCTCAGCCAGCTGTCTGATTCCAGGAAGCTCATCGAAGATTAGAAAAATTCCTGGCATCCTTTGCTGGGATAGTCATTCCTAACCATCTTTGTATATACATAGCAGGCCCTTCATATCCATCCTAAACATTTGATGTCTTCAGGAAAATAAGAGGCCGAGGCATGGGAAAGGCTTGGCTGAGGAGGTGGCATTTTAAAAACATGTTTTACTGATTATGCTACTACAGTTGTCCCATTTTTTTCTCCCCTTTATTCCCCTCCACCCTGTACCTTCCCTCCCATGATCATTCTGCCGCCTTAGTTTATCCCTGGCATCAAGAGGCACTGTCTGAATCTGCTAGCCCAGGGCCAGCCCTCAGTCCATGTATATTGAATTGATGCTACCAAGAGCCTTTCCACATTTGGGGCTGTCTTTGAGCTTTGCTTCAGATGACTGTTACCTTCTTAGGGGACCCCAGGTCTTACAAGCTGGAGCTGCATTATTGTAAATTATTTCTTCCAAAGATTGTCTCTAGAGCATGTAGCTATAAAAAACAAAACAAAAAACTTTGATACCCTGTTTTCGGACTTTTATGGATTATGTTTTTTTTCTTAATTGCAGTAAAACATGCATAATATAAAATTTACCACCCAGGCTGGTGTGGCTCAGTGGATCGAGTGCCAGCCTGTGAAGCAAAGGGTCGCTGGTTTGATTCCCAGTCAGGACATGTGTCTGGATTGCAAGCCAGGTCCCAGTAGGGGGTGTGCTAGAGACAACCACACATCGATGTTTCTCTCCCTCTCTTTCTCCCTTCCTTTCCCTCTCTCTAAAAATAAATAGATAAAATCTTTAAAAATAATTTGCCATTTTAACCATTTTTAAGTGTAGAATTCTGTGGCATTAAGGACATTCAGATTGTTTTGCAACCATCACCACCATTCATCTCCAGAACTTGCTCATCTTCTCAAGCTGAAACTCTGTACCCTTTAAACATTAACTTCTCCTTCCTCATTCTCCCAGCCCCTGGCAGCCACCCTTCTACTTTCTGTATTTATGAATTTGTCTATTCTAGGGATCTCATATAAATGGAATCATACAATACTTACCCTTTTGTGCCTGGCTTATTTGACTCAGCATAATGTCCTCAAGATTCATATACGTTGTAGCATGTGCCAGAATTTTCTTTCTTTTTAGGCTGATTAATGTTCTGTTGTATGTACGTACTACATTTTGTTTATCTGTTCTTCCACTGATGAACATGTGTGTTGCTTCCTCCTTTTAGCTGTTGTAAGTAATGCTGCTTATGAAGTGGGTTGGAGTCTCTTATTAAAGAACATGTTCTTAGTCCTTTTGCCTTGAATAGGGATATTAAAACTTCTCTGATAAGGGATGCATCGCCCAACAAGACATGTGTGCATGTGTGTTGTGGTGAGTGCTGATAGAACTGAAATTAAACGTGAGCCCCTCTTGCAAAATTCAGCAGCCTCTGCTGACGGGGAAAGGCAAATGGCTTTAGTAACAGCACAGTCTAGTCAATGATCAGAAAGGCTTTCCTGGGACATCAAGTGAGTTAGGTCAAGCAAATTAAAGTTATCAGTGTTGCTGCCATCTCTAATCACTCACCAGACACGTGTTTCTTGTTATTTTTCTTTGTCTTAAACATTCCCAGTCACATTGTGAGCCTTTCTCGGGACAAGGATAGCAATATCTTACACATTTTTTGATATCTGTTTAGCCTAGTACCCTAAAAGGACCAGATCTCCCATAAATGTGAGCTGACCATGACTCACATTACCAGATCTTTGGTGTCTCAGTATATACTTTCCCACCAATCAGAAGGACTTTTCTTTGTGAGTTTGCACTAAATGCTAGCTGTTCCCTCTTTGCGGTTGGGCAGCTGAATTAAATTAGTAAATTGAAGTATTAACCAATATATATTTAACATCCACTATGCGGCCAGTAGGACATGACCCTGGATATACCAACATTCAGAAGAATTGGTCTTGTCCTCGGGGTTCTCACAGACCACGAGAGCCTTGCCCCCCATGTACTATGGGCTCTCAGTCCACACATGCAGAATCGCAGGCCCTGCCCCAGACCTAGGAAGCAGGACCTGCATTTTAGCAAGATTCCCAAGTGAATTTATAGCAAAAAGAAAAACATTGGGTGGGTCCCCCAGAGCAGATTCAGAGACAGGATGTGAATGCCAGTCGTCTGTTTGGGAGATGATCACAGGAAACTGAGGTGGTAAATTAGGGAAATGAGACAGAAGAAAAGGCAGCTGCTGGGGCTCAGTCCTGCTGGAGACCTCTGGGAGATTGTCACGAGGGTTGGAGTTGTCCCTCCAAGGGCAATGAAGCTGGGGTATTTATGCACCAAGTCCCATCCTGCTTAGAGCTTATCCAGCCACAGAACAAGCACAAGCCTTGAGCAGAGACTTCCAGGGGCTTGCAGTAAAGAGCCATCATAACATAACGGAGCAGCGACCTCCCAGGGTCTCAGGGAAGGCACTAGCAGTATCTGCTACACATATCCTGTGTGAGATTTTGAGACAAGTAAGTCTGAGTGCACTTTCGTATCAAAGCTCTGTTCCTGATGAGGAGCAAAACCTTTGAATTTCAGTAAGTTTCAAAGCCTCAGTGATTCATCCCCTCAGAGTTCCTAATCATCTTCACAAGACTGAAAATGACCAAACATGACATTTTTTAAAATTCAAATTCCCTTTTCGTAATTCCTCTGCCTTCTTCCTTCCCTAAACTAAATATGTATGCTCAGAGGACACTGTCATACCCAATTTACAGAAAAAAAAATTTTTTAATAGTCTGTTTCAAACTTTTCATTTTAATATTGGGAGTTGTAGGTTCATACCTACTCTACAACTCCTTTCCCTTTGAATCCTAACTCTGTTAATTAAAAAATAAATAAAACTGAAATTACAAATGCACCAGTTATCACCCCCAGGGGCCACGTCAGCATCCCCTTAAGTCGGGATTTCTGTAAGAATTTCTGCAGAACTCTGCTCCCCACAATGCCCATCAAGGAAGAGTCCTGAGGTCAGTAGGTCTGTGGAATCCTGCACATTCCTAGAGACCTACACAGCACGCCAGCATCTTAAAAGGTCCCGAGGAGTCCACAGTGACCTTGTTTATTCAAATGTTTAACCCAGTTTTGTTGGATGTTTGCAGTGGTATTGGAGCAGTAACACTGTGTTTGAAAATCATGCCTGTTCACTTCCTACACTGCTAGCATCCGGTGAAAAACATTTGAGGAAATGCTACTTTAAACACATACCCAGCTGTCTCAGTGCATTTGAAATCAGTAGTCATTTGGAGTGAGTTGAGTAGAAGCAATGGAACACAGAGAATTTACAGCTTAGAGCTTACTGTTTTTTGTAACTAGAAAGAAAAAGAAAACTTGCTTATGTAACTGATGTTTTAGAATGACAAGTGACTTTGATCCATATAGAAGTCAGCCCCTGGTGTGTAATTGAGTAGATTTGTGTAAGAAAAAAAAAAGGGTAGACTGGATAGGTTAGGTATAACTCCGAATGATGGCAAGGCCCTAGCCTTCATGAGTGATAAACATAATTCAAAGCTCAACCATGATAATTGGCAGAACATCTTATTTCCTTTGATTTATCAAGGTCTGCACCAACCAAGTGATATAAGTCCTGCCGTCAATTCCG
>PVKM010037549.1:0-14407 GCA_004027735.1 Carollia perspicillata | reverse complement strand
CCTTGGCTTTCACAATTACGTATCTCCTGCTTGTATCACGAGATCTCTCCCCTCCCCACTTTGTTGCAATGTATTTAACCGCCCACCTGACCCCTCCTCAGTGCCCAGAATTTGGAAGCTGTCTCCTCTGGGCCCACGCGTGTATTAAAGGCTTACTCCGTCACCCCAGATCGTGTAAGAGTTTGTTTTTCCGTAACACCACAACGCAAAGGGTCACAGGTCCGATTCCCGGGCCCGGCACATGCCTAGAACCTGGTCAGGGAGCATGTGGGAGGCAACCGATTCACGTTTCTCTCTCAGATCGATGTTTCTTTCCCTCTCTTTGTCCCTCCCTCCCCCTCTCTCTAAAATAAGTGAATAAAAATCTTTTTTAAAAAAATCTCCAACTGACCGACCTTTGCGTTGATTTCCTGAGAACACCGTTGCTGAATCCTTTCTTTCCTCTTCCTCTCAATTCTCCGCCGTGTGACCTTTGCTCCCAGCTCTCCCCTCCCAACTCTCTCCGTGACTGCTACTACTTTGTAACTGCCAGGGTGCACCTCTTCACCACGTGAAAACTGTAGAATCTAATTGTGTGATTTTAAAATCACGTCACACGTGTATACTGCATCATCAAGGCAAAAAGTAAGTGAAATAAACAACACGTATGAGGGACTGAGGCTTAAACTAAGCCCAAGGTCTTGCAATAAAATCTGGTTTATTCACTTATTCTGCATTTTCAACACAAAACAAAACCCGTCTTCATAAAGTTTCAAAGTGCTAACATGGGGTTTCATTCATTATTCCTTACAACAACCTCAGGGGAAAAGTTAGCACTATCTAATGACATCCATAAGCAGGGCAACAGAGAAGACAAGGCCCTCTTCCCCATTTCCATGACAAATGGCTGAGTGCGGACGCAACCTCCCTGTTCACAAGCTTGTAGTCCATTTTCTCTGGCAACTTTTTCGTGAAAAATTCTGTTGTCAGAATTTTCCCCTGGCCTCCTCTGGGCTGTTCACATCAATCATTAGCCACCATTAAATCAAGAAACTTCCACCCTCGGCCCAGCCTGCCATTGGGAGAAGCAGCGTTGTCAGAAGTCGGCGCCTGACACCGCTCCGAAGGTGGCTGCCTCTCACTGAGAAGGAGCCCCCTCCTCAGGAACTTCCAAATTTCGTTTACCCTTTCTTTTAAGTCAGGCAAGCCTAATCATGCTATTCTAATTTGGTGAAACTCTATGCAGCTGTTTCATTTGTTGTAACGAAGAGGTGACAGAAATTTTGTTTTATCTGAATGGGTGCTATTGTCCTGGAGTCTGAGGAGACTGACTCTGCCAAACTCTGGGGCAGCCTGTAATGCATGACCTAAGGCACTAAAGCTGCTTTGGCGTGAGGAGCCTATTAGATGGCTCCTTGTTAAAAAGCAGATTCCTAGACCCCAACCCAGACCTGCAGCATCAGACTTCGAGGTTGCATATGATGCATTTAAACAAACACTGTGATTTTTATGCAGCCTGAAATCAGAGAGCCCAGGCTAGACTGGGACTTCTCACACTAGACTGTGTGCGTGCTTCTTGACGGCAGGAGGCAGCTCCTATATTCATCCTCACAGCCCCAGAAACCACCTGAGGTACTTCGTAATGTTCAATGGCTAAGTGCATATGAATTGGTTGTGTTCATTGAAAGTGTATTATAAGTGTCCCAAATCTGTTGTGTTAGAATTGATTTATGCATTGTGACTTAGGAAGCAGTATAGACACTTACAAACCCTTCAAACCAACTTCTAGCTTTTTCTATCCCAATGTGTGAAGTACAGAGTTGAATAAGCCAAAGGCATGGCTGCCTCTGTGAAACTCTCTGTGTAGACCTGCTCCATCCCAGCCTGAGGCTCACAGATTCCCCAGTCACTCAAAAAAGTCCTTTGGTCACTTTTAGGCAAAAATTCTAGTCTGGTCAAATAGCCTATCTCCCAACTCTCAGCCAATGGACAGTTCTCTGTTCCCTCAGTTGGACCCACGTCTGCTGGGAAACCTGCCGAGGATAACATGCGTGGGGCACATTCAGCTCCTTTTTTGTCTCCTCCCCTGTACCTTCTGCTGCCTCTGGGTCCCCATGGGATTGGGGGGAGAGGTTGGGAGGGAACAGAGGCAGGGACATGGAAGTCTTCCTACACTGGTGGGGTTGAAATCTGAAAGCAGCTGCCACACAATGACTGGCTCTTCTTCCTCACAGGGAAGCCCTCCTCCCCACTGAGGACCCTGATGTAGTCGCCAGCAGGGATGGTACCTCTGATTGGCCACCAGCGCCATCCCCTCAGATCTAGTTTCCCCTGCTGTCCACTTCCAGACTCTGGGTGCAGGGGGTCACCCTGCCCCCCTAGGAGATCCTCTTTATTAGGACAACCCCAGGTCCCTTTTTCTTTCACGTGTCCTCCTCTGCTCACACTTAGTTGCTCCAGCAGTGGGAGCAGAGTTCACCCATTATTATTGCCTTCTCACCTCATTGTGTCAGCTCTGGCCACAAAGAAACAGGTACCAGTCCCTTCAGCTGAAACTCTGAAGCCCCCCTCATTTGGTGAAGTCCCCTGTGGGAGCTCTCTCCCCTCTCCCCCAGGAAGGCACACTGACCTCTCTCTCCAAGGCGCTCTCACTGACCACCCCATGCTGCTGCTTCACCTCAGCAGGCACCCAAGAGGGGCGAATGCTGCAACACCAGGTCCACAGATTTATAGGTGGCCCAACATCTCAGGGGGAAGTAGGGACATTTGTCACCTGTCATAGTGTCTGGGGAGACAACTAAAAAGTCACATTTAACGTCTGTTACATTAGTCAGACTCTTGATTACAAGAAAAAAGACTCACTCTTTTGTCTTGATTGGTGGAGTTTTGAGGTAAGAATACTAATGGAAATAAGGAACACTCAAATACAGTAGCAGCCCAAGGGCAGCTGTACCCAGACCTCACAATGACTAGAAGGCAACACACAGTGTGAAACAGAACTCCTGACCAGGAACTCTCGTCCCCCACCTCAGAGCAAAGGCATGCCGGGACTCCTGTGCCATGGGGACAGAGCTGCCTATCTGTTTCTGCTGCCATCCCTCCTTTTGCTACCATGCACATGCCAGCTCATACTCTAAACTCGGTTCCATTGAACACAGTGTCATAAAAGATGTTAACAGGTGAGGGTTTTGTTGTTGAATGTCTTGGAAACACTGAATTAACATAAAACAAGCTTCTTACTGTGGGATTCTCAGAGTCTTCAAAATACCAAAGCACCATGCAGTTTTCTAAGAGGAGACATAGATATAGATGTTGTTTCCCAAATGCACTGACCTAGGAAACCCCATTCAGGTAACACAGCACAGGCTACATGGCTGGAAGCAGTGCATGCCCTTCCTCTACCTCTTGACCTTGGCTTTGTGGCTTTGAGGCCCCATAGCATCTGCAGGCTGCCCTCTCTGTATTTTCAGCTCCTGCCCCCACAACCAACCAACCTTTCCTGTGTCCCAATTCTCTTAAAGATAAAGAAATTGCTTATTCCAGTGTGGTCATCATCAGCACAATTTGGGCAGATCCTTGGTATTGAGTCATCTTATAGGCCACTGACCAACCTACAGCCTGACTCACCTTGACCTGGTGATTACCCCTGACCAGGAGAGGGGAATGAAATATGACCTCCCACCCTTAGCAGGAGACTGAAAGGACAGCACCATGACTGACCAGTCTAGAGATGCCACCGACTCTCTAATCCCTTTGTGACAACCAGCCACCAATTGAAGAAGTGCGGCATTTGTAACTGGGAGACCTAAGTTAAATAAATGTTTTTCAAGTGCCTTGAGAGTCCCCCAGCCTAATGAAGCACATTGCTGTCAAAATGAGACCAGGATCCTTGTTAATGCCTACAAGTTTCTTCACTGAAGAAGTTAGCCACATTGTGAGTATATATAACACTTAAAACAGATATATTTAAACATATAGTATACTTAAGTACTATATGGCTATATAGTATATTTAAGTGTGTATGTAGGATATATAGGATATATCCTACTATAGTATATATAGTATAATATAGTATATTAAAACCTTTTAGCATATATATATGCTATATATATATAGTATTTTTAGTAGAAAGACCATACAAAGTCTGCCAGAAGGTATCAGCCACGTAATATGAAAAATAGAAACACTTACTGAAGAAAATAAAAGATACAAGAAACATTGTACAGATGACAATGACACCCCAGTCCCCTTCAAAGTAGGCACCTTGGGACCTCACACCGTTCTCCCAGTCGCCATCAGCTGCCCTATTGTATTTCCCTGAATCTCATCAATGGTCTGAAATCTCTTCCCTTTCAAAGGTGATTTTAGTTTTGGGAAAAGCCAGAAGTTGCGGGGTGACGAATCTGGGCTGTAGTGGGGCTGAGTCACCTGGGTGATTTGATGCCTCACCAAAAAACTCAGCATAAGACATGACACATAAGTGGACACATTGTCATGATGAAGCTGCCAGTCACCAGTGGGCCATAGCTGCGACCTTCAGAATCACCCAAATAGCTTCTGTGGAGGAATGTTCAAGCTCAATGGAAATATGATGCAGATTCCTTGCTCTACGTGCACAGTAATTTTGATGCAATGGCCACAGTACTCACATGCTCACTTAATGGTGTCTGCCACCCCCAATGACTAGTACAGTGAAGTTGTCATTGTTCACCAATGTGCATTTCAGACCACTTTCTTTGGCTGCCAGGTTACATCAATGTTGCACAAAGCATTCTCATTATATTGACAATGGCTGGACTTTTTCCAGACAGACCTATATATAATATATATATTTAAGTATATACAACATTGATTTCTTCCCTTAACTTACTATTTGGCTCACATGTCAAGACTAAATTATATTTCCATGTTTTTGATTGCTATTTCCCTATATGCCTAAAGTCTTTAACAGCTAGTGGCAAACCAATAGTAAATAATACTTTATTTTAAATAATCCAAAGTAAAAGAACAGATATGAAAACGTTGTGTAGGCTTCTGTTTTTAAAAGGCAGATTTGCATCACTGAACTACAAATGTCCGTAGGTGTGCTTTGGCCCTCCGAGCATGAGTCCGGGCGGCCCTGCTCCTGTTACCGGCTCAGCCCTCCCCACCTCCCTCTCAGCAGTCACACTCAGCCCAGGTGAGGAAAGGACTGGTTCATTGACCTCATTCCACAGATGGGGTCATAAATGCACCTTCTCAGCATCATAAAATCATAAGCCAGCCAATGTGACTAAAGGTCAATTGAAAAAGCCAGGCAGTGTTTCAGTCACTCCTTCACAGGGTCATCTGTGAGCTGTAATTCACATGCAAAGTCAAGACAGACGACTCCCCAACCAGGAAAAGCTTAGAGTGGTGTAGAGCACATAACCTGAGTCAGACAGACTAGCTCTGCGGCTTTGAACAGGTGTGTTAAATGTTCTGTGTGTCAGTTTCCCCTTCTATAAAATGGAGAGTGTCATGTAGTTTTCAGAAAGAGGCTGTGTACATAAAGGACTGCCATTGTGGCTGGGACACAGTAGTTGCTCAACAAATAGTGACGGTGATGGCAGCAGCAATAGTAGTAGAGGTTAATAGTGCTGGGGTGATAGTAGTGGTGATGATGACACTGGTGTAGATATCTCTTTGGTTGTCTTTCTTTAATTCGTCTGTCTAACTTCCCTTTCCTCCATATTCTAATAATAATACCCCATTTCCTTTGTGTACTGCCCCCTAATTCCATGTGGTTCTAAAGGAACTGCCAATCACAGTGCCCCACTCCCCTGACCACAGGGATGGGATTCTGATCCAGGCCTTTGTCTTGTTTGTTCCCCTTTCTCCTGACTCCGAGAATTGGGGGTTGGGGAGGGGGTGTGCAGGGAGGACAAATGAGTGAAGCAGAACCAATCAGAGTCTTCCCTCAGGATTTTGTAGAGAGATGTTGAGAGAGAGAACCTCTCCTTCCTCTGGGGTGGCTGGGCTGGGACGCTCCAAGCTCAGAGCTGTCTGTGGTCACGCAGCCCTTCACTGCCTGCACATCAGAAGTGCATCTTGAAACAGGAGAGAATGAGGCCCACTCACAGAGTAGCAAAACCGAAGGGGAGAGAGAAAATAATATTTGTATCCCTGGATTCAACTCCATTCCTAGATTTACCAATTGCGTAAGTCAATAAATTCCCACTTTAGGCTCAAGCTAATTTGAATTGAGTTTCTGCTGTTTGCATTACAAGATTCCTGTCTAATATAAAAGAGAGACACAAAAGGAGGCGGAAGACCAGAAAAGAGCACGGAAGCAATACCCAGAGGCATCCTCACACGTTCATCCCAGCACAGAAAAGGGAAGCCAGAAGGAGCCTGGGTCACTGCCACACTGAAGTCAGCAGCCACTGACGTGGCCCAGCCGTGGAATCAGGCGACATGCTGGAAGACACAGAAAACAATGCGACATCACTGTGATTTCTTGCCCACAGCTGAGTCAGTGGAGGGAAGAAGCTGACCCCTGATCTTGTTTCCCTGGCCTGGGTTATCCCCCTGCTGCACCCCAAAATTGGGAGACAGTGGCCAGGTAGGGACCATATTACAGTGGCCTCTCTGTGGAATAGGGAGGATCTTACATTTTCCCCATGAAGCTACAGGAGCCATCAAAAGTTTTAAGAAAGCGAATAGTGTGATTTTTGCATTTTTGGAAGCTGTCTCTGGCCACAGAATGGTGCCTGGTTTGGAGGAGGACAAAGCTGGAAGCAGGGAGACCAGAGGGAAGCTTTAGCAACAATCGAGTGAGTGCTTGTGTAAAGATCAGCCAGCAATGACAAAGAATAGGGAATGGATATTTAGCAGGTCAAATAAGACTTAGTGATTGATTGTATGGGTTGAGATGAGAGCATGGAGGCAGGAAGAAGGAGGGAACCAGGTCATACAGTTACCACCAGACTTCAGAGACCCAGAAAGAAGGTCTGGAGCTAGGCACCGAGGAAAGGAAGGAGCTCACGTTGGAAGGTGCTCAGCTGGAGAACCCATGGAGATATCCAGGTGGAGATGCCCAGTAGGAGAGTAGGTCACTGGAGTCACTGATTCTGTGATCGTGGGCATGTCACTTAAATTCTTAGACAATCAGTCTCTTTATTAGTCAAACGGAAATAATACTTTCTTCTTAAAGGTTTTAATTAACTTGTCCAAGTCTGCCCAGAATAAAACATTGTCCTTAAATAGAGAGAAAAAAACAGATGGAAAGTCCTAATTACTCTGAGGGTGAGACCCCCAAAAGGCCACTGGTCCTGGGGGAGACTTCTCCCCCCAATCACCCAGGCCCCTATTCCTGCTTGTCCTTGGAAAGCCCAAAGACTTGGGGAGATCAGGGTTTGCCCTCAGGGTTAAGGGTCTAAGCCCACTTTTGGGCCTTTGTTCCTGTTGTTCCTTCTGCCTAGAACACCCTTTTCCCCTGGTTTGCCTAAGGAACACCTTTCATCTTTTGAGACTTCTTGTACCGCCTCCCACTAGCCCTGCGATGCCTCATCTGCTTCATCTCCATTGAGCAACTCAAAAGTCACCTTGCAATAAGTCGTTCTTCCTTTAGTCACCAGATTGTCCCTTAAGTAACTGAAGTCTGTAGGCCTTACCTATAATGCTGGCTGGCGCAACTTGAAACGATCTGAATTTAGACACCATTGAGGTGTGTGCCGGCTATTAAACTATAATCTGTCAGCTCCAAACCCATCTCGCTATGCCCTGTGGTGCTAAGGCTGGGACTCGGCAAGCCACATTTCCACTTAGCCAGCAGTCTTTCCTTTAGGCTTTGCCCAAGAGGTGCTAGAGGGAGACTGAGAGGCTAGAGGAGGTAGAAAGGACTCCTTCCTGTGTATCCACAAGTCTGTGAGCATCACACCAGCAAGTTTCTGTCTGCCTATAATAGCACATCTACATTTAGTGTGCAGTTTTTCCAATGCTTGGAGTACTAGCCTCATCCCGGGTGGTGCCTTCTTCTCAGATCCTAGAGGTCTGGTTCTCAAACCCACAGGGCCTCTTCTCCAACCTTGGAGACACCAGTCCCAGCAGAGCTGTGCCTCCCCGTCATAGGTTGGGCTCCACTCCACAGGACCCTTCCTCTATGTTGCTGAATTTTAATTTTTATAATCCAGTCTTTGTTCCCCAAGCCCTGTGAGTGCTACCTGCTTCCTGCAGTTGACTTGAACTGGCTTAAGTGAACAATGATGGCATAAGGTGTTTTTAATGTGAATATATAACTGGCTTGGATCCATATTATTTTATAGGATTAATGAGTCATTTTTGCCTAGGGATCCCCAGCTCCTGAGTGCCTGTCTATCCTTAAAGAGACTGTGTAGCCTCTTCCCTAATCACCTGGCCACCTTGGTGTAATTGGCTGCCCAATCCAACTGCATAAATATTTTCCAGATTCTGGACTCCACCAGCCAGCCCCATTCAAGGACAGCCAAGTGGAATAGCCTAGGACATGGACCTAGCAGAGGCACCCATTGGGATGTGCTAATAAAGCACCTTTCCCCACTGGCAAGATTTTAAAAAATACTCCCCAGGTCCACTCCCAATGGACCCATACCTGAGTCCTGTGGAACACAGGTGGCATTAAAAGGGAAAACCTCAGATGGTACGCTTGGGCAAGGAATGCTTTACAACCCCTCTAGCTGAGAGCAACATGAAGCTCCAAACTGAGGGGGCATGCCTCCTACCTCACAGGTGCCTCTGTGAAACCCCTAGGGCGCTGGGGACAACGTCAGAACTTAGGACTCAGGTTCAGGGCACTGGGACCCAGCAGGTCACAGCAGGAGCCTATGGAGGTGGCGAAGCAGCAGCAGTGTCAGACTGGAGGGTGTTCATTTATGTACACGTGGAGAAACCTCCTGGAGGATCCCAGAAATGTTCTACAGGGTGAAGTGAGCAGGAGTGAGGGCCCACTCATTTGGGTCATTATGATTGACGTGATTCCATTTGTACTAATAGGTAGTTACCTTGGGTCACATGTGAAATGTTGCCTAATCATAATCATGTTGCATCTTTGTCAATGAAAGGCCCCTCATTTGATATGATAACCAAAACATGCCACCTTATTTAAATATAATGAGTCTCCATTTTCCTCTGACCAAAATATGTTTAACATACTTTTATTTAGGCAATAAAACCATACAAATGCAAAAAATTGGGGTACAGAGGCAAATTGAACTTCAGATACGAATTCAATTGAAATCAAGTACTAAGAAGCAAAAGCCAGTAGAAGAATATATATAAATGTGTCACTGTGGCAGGGCTGCACATCAGGGTGTAGGATTTCCTCTTTTTGCCCCAGAGGCTTTTACTTGTTAATTCTAACTCCAAGCCATTGTCAGTGTGGCCCAGTTCGTTGGCTGTTGTCCTGCAAACCAAAAGGTCACCAGTTTGATTCCCAATCGGGGCACATGCCTGGGTTGCGGATTCTTTCCCCACCCTCCCTTCCCCTCTCTCTAAAATCAAAACTAAGATACTAAATCCAATACTATCCATGATTCAGTACTTTGATAATTCTGCCACTGTGCCTTTTAGTCCTTGTAACTAATCACCAGAGAACATGCCAATAGGCTTTTTCTTTGGACAAATCAGAAGTGACTTAACTCCGAGCGTTTCTCAATTCCTAAATGATGGCTTTGAATGAAGGGGCTCTATGGCATCCTCATTTCTACTAATAGCTAAGGTATCCTTTAATTCTGGGACATATAGAAAAACCAGTTTTTGTTTCTTCTAACGTAGCTTACCTGGAGTCAACTTGAAGAATGAGAGTGTCTGAAATATTCCATACAGAATTTTTTTCCTCTCAAATTCGTTAAAAGGGAAACCAAATGTCTTGGTGATGGAAAAAGCTGAACCTCTACTAAATTTATAGATGAAAACTCCTCTTGGCTGATCCAGAGCTCCTTGAGTCAAAGGGAAGCTCAAGGCCAGTGTTTTTGTAGATAAATTGGTTCAGTCAAAGAAAGACTGCACATTGGACAGGAAAAAGAATGGCATGCTCGAGAGAAGACAAATTTTCACGATATTTCATTATAGAAGTCCACAATGAAAGAAAAATGGCTTCACCACTCGCACGCAAGGAGCCCTGGTGAAACTAAGGATAGAAGAAGAAAGACCCTGGAACAGGCTTCCTGTCATATAAGTTGCATCCATCGGTGCAGGAAAGCTTCAGAGAGGTGCATGCAGACAGAGTCGACAGTGGATAAATCACAGTTATCCAGACCTTATTAGCCACTGCCCTAGCGTTGAAGAGGTCATTTGCCTCTGTTGGGGAGCAATCGATTGCTTTGTATGGGCTATAACTTATAAGGCCAAGGTCAAGGTGTGGTGATGGAAAATTAAGTTAGATATAAATCCTCCAGAGCCAATGCTTCTTATCTGAATGAGAGTGCTATAAACTACTAACTCTGTTATATTTTGTAGGAAATACAACAAAATCAAAAATCATAGTGAAGTCTCTGATGGGTACTACAGTATACCAAAAAAAGAAAACTAGAAAGATTAAACTGTCTTTACCTGAAAGGAAGAAAATTTGATTCACTATCCCTTGATGCACATGGTTAATTATTCAGACCAACAAGTACTCATCAAAAAGGGGCAAAGACACTTTATGGAGAGAAGATTCTCTTCTATCTCCTCTTTGCCTCCTCTTGCTATGATGCAAGAGGACCCGTGCCCTGGGTGGACGAATCACAAGTAGCAGACACCATAAGGTTCGCACTAATCTGAAGGGACAATTCCGTCAGTATATTTTTGGCTCTGTAACTAATCACCAGGAAGCAAACTACAAAAAAAAAAAGCATAAATGAAATGTAATTCTCAACTACCCAAATAAAACCTGTCTGATAACATTTTAGAATTGTCAGAAAATATTAGCAATTAATAAATCTAGGTAAAGAATATACATTGTTATTTGTCTGATTTACTCAAAATATCCCAATTTAAAAGTTGGGGGTAAAATCTTGTGATAGTTGGTACTAAAGTAAAAGTAGTTGTGGTTTAATTCATAAAAATAGTTTTGCATATCCCTTAGATTTCCATTTTTCTTATGGAATAGTTACTTTTATTTTATGGGCATAACAAATGGCTTCTATATTTACATATACTGACATTTTTATACCTAACATTGTACCAACTAGAAATATCTATAAATCAGCATTTTCATACTGATTGCAACAAATATTCAACCAACCAAGCTACCTGTGTCCTTGTTTGGCAACTTCAAAAAACTTTGAAAAAATAAGTTAAAAAGGCAAAATTAACATCACCTGTGATGACTATATTTAACATTGTTAAATCAAAAAAAATCAATTTTCTAAAAGCTGAAAAGCATAAAGTTTAATTAAGTCCATTAAAAATAACAATATTTCTCAAATAAGTCTTGTTTAGAAATGTCAGAAGTTAGAGACTGTTCTTAAAAATAAATAGATAATGGGCCCTGCCTGGGTGGGTCCATTGATTAAAGTGTCATCCCCTACACCAAAAGGGCACATGCCTAGGTTGCAGGTTCAATCCCTGGTCAGGGCACCTACAGGAGGCAAACAATCAATGTTTCTTTCTCACATCGATGGTTCTGTCTCTCTCTCCCTCTCTCAAATCAATAATAATAATATCCTTGGGTGAGGATTATAAGTAAGTAAATAAATAAAGTAGATGTTAAAAGTTCTCACCACAAGAAAAAATTCTGTAACTATGTGTAGCAACAGATGTTGACTAGACTTATTGTAGTGATAATTTCACAATATATACAAATACCAAGTCACCTGAAACTAATATAATGTTGTGTGTCAGTGATACTTCAATTAAAATAATAATAAAATAAAATAATTTTTCTAACTTTTAAAATGAAGATGAACTACAGATACTCTTAGAAAGATAAAAGCTGAGAGAATTTGTCTCCAAAATCTTTACTATGAGAAATGTGAAAGATAATTCTTCTGGCTAAAAGAGAATAAAACCTTATAGAACTTTGGTACTGAGGGGGAAAAAAAACAAGAGCAAAAGAAAGGATAAATTATCTGAACAAATGTTTTAAAAAACTTAGTATTCTTATTTTATATTTTTCTTTTTAAATTTCTTTAAAAGACCATTGGTTTTTGAACCAAAAATTAATAACTAAATTGCAAGACTTAAAGAAATTTAACATTTTTCTATAATTTTCTCCTAATTACAAAACTAACACAAGCTTTCTCTTTTTTTATTTTTATTTTTTTTTTTTGAGAGGGAGAGAGGAAGGGAGGGAGAAGGAGAGGGAAACATCAGTGTGTGGTTGCCTCTTGTGAGTCCCCTCCTGGGGACCTAGCCTGCAACCCAGGCATGTGCCCTGACTGGGAATCAAATTGGCGACCCTTTGCCTCAGTCCAGCGCTCAGTCCACTGAGCCACACCCACCAGGACACAAGCTTATTTTTTAAATGTATAACTATGTGCCCTGGCTGGTGTAGCTCAGTGGGTTGAGCACAGACCTACGAACCAAAGAATCACAGTTTGATTCCCAGTCAGGGCACATGCCTGGGTTGCAGGCCAGTTCCCAGCAGAGGATGCACGAGAGGCAACCATACATTGATATTTCTCTCCCTCTGTCCTTTCCTTACCCCCTAAAGATAAATAAATAAAATCCTTTAAAAAATTCCTTTAAAAAAACTTTTAAAAATATATAAATAAATTTTAAAAATGTATAACTATGTGAGGTGATGGATGTGAACTAAATATATTATGGTAATCATTTTACAATATATACATATATCAAATCATTATGTTGTATACCTTAAACTAATACAAGTTATATGACAATTATATCTCAGTAAAACTGGAAGAAAAAATGCAAACATTACAGAACAACATAGCAAGGAAAAGGAAAGTCACCAAGAACCCATCCCCTGGAGACTGACCACCACCAACTATTCTGCATGTCTTCCTCCTGACACTTTCTTCTATGAATATACTAACATACTTATGTTTTTATGTAGAGTGTTATGTTTTAATACAGAGTATAATTTGCTGCAGTGCATATTTGCAAAGACAAATGAATTTGATGTGTTATAGTTCTATTCTGAGGCATTAAGCCCCCATCCACTAATAAATAAGGCCAATATTTTGCTAAACATCTACTGTAGCTTAAACTTAGTCAGATCCAGTATTTTAAACAGTTCCTTCAGTCTTCTGCCTGGATAAAGATGCTCAGGATCTCAGAAACTCCCCCCTCTCTTGCTCTTCCCTCTGAAACATAGGATTGCACCTCCTTCGGAAGTACTGGGGGGAAGGGAGGCGCTGGGCTGGCATTGTGCTGATCCCTGGGTTTACACTGCCTCGTGTTCTGAGCTCCCGACTCTCCCTGTCTGCTGATGGCCTAGATACAACTTGTCCACTGGCCTCCCTGAAGACTCCCTGGTCTGTTCTTCTGATTCATGCAATGTTCCCAAGGATTATTAGCCACCTTCTTGTTAATTCACCCTCCCCTCAGTTACACTGTCTCAGCAGGCTCCTCCAATTTCTGACTGTAACCCCCATTAGGTCCTAGCCTGGAGGGTCACTCTGTAGCCTCTCCAAAACATACAGGAATAGTTCCCCTGTCTTATGAGCTCCTCTCTGACAAACTCTCCAATCTATGTCTCAGGAGTTTCTGGGTCCCTCCTAAACCCCAAGGGAAACTCAAATTCAAGCTGAGGCTCCCCTCTGCTGCTCACCACAAAGTACACTTTGCTGTGGCAATGCACAGCCTGAGAGGTAGTCCCCTCCAGGAGTCCTCATGCCCTCAGCGCTCCCCTCGCCTGAGCTAATATAGCTCCCCATCACCAGGGAAAAAGCCTCCAAGGAAACACCTCCGACGACCACTTCACTCTCCATATTCCTCTCTCCTACAACCCAAGCCTCTGGAGCCTATTGTTTTGCACAAAAACTTCTTTCACATTTCCAGACCTTTGCACTTAGGCCCAGATGCAGGTTTTTTTAATGGGATGCTTCTATAAATTTATTTTGCAACTTTGTTATGTATTCATTCTTTTTTAGTTCATAATATATTATGAGTTTCTTTCCAAGTCATTTCAGAGAGAGTTAGGTCATTGTTTTCAATAATTGTATGGCATGTCATTGCACAGGTGTACTATAATTTACCTATCGATCCTGACTGGTAGACATTGGTGATGTTTCCAATTTTTCACTATTAAAAACAATGCTGTGCCCTGGCCGGTGTGGCTCAGTGGATCGAGTGCCAGCCTGCAAACCGAAAGGTTGCTGGTTTGATTTCCAGTCAGGGCATGTGCCTGGGCTGTGGGCCAAGTCCCCAGTTAGGGGCATGCAAGAGGCAACCGATTGATGTATCTCTCACACTTCAATGTTTCTCTCCCTCTCTTTCTCCCTTCTTTCTCCTTTCTCTAAAAATAAATAAATAAAATCTT
>PVKM010037548.1:0-14415 GCA_004027735.1 Carollia perspicillata | reverse complement strand
TTGACTAATTGATTTTAGAGAGCGGGAAAGGCGGGTAGAAAGAGGGAAACACTGATGTGAGAAACACTGATTGGTTGCTGACCAAACCCCCAACCCAGGCACGTGCCTTGACCAGGAATGGAACTGGTAACCTTTTGATTTGTGGGACAACATCCAACCAACAAAGCGACACTGGTCAGGACCTGCCTGTTTTTTTAAACTTCCAACATTTGTGGGAAAGGCAGCATCGAGGCTCCCACAGGGTCACTATGAAGGGCAGGGACCCCCACGCTGCCCGTCAGCCTTCCAGGGTGTCTGGCTGCCTTTTCAACTGCCTTTTTAAAAGACAGTATGAAATTCAGAAGCAAGCAGGCATACAAAAATTTAACCCATTACATTTTATTATTAATACATCTTATTGGACTCTTACCGTGTACTTTTACCAACAGGTAATAAAGTTTGGGGGAAAAATCTAAATAATGGAATTAAAATAATTCTGCAGAATCTTTCTGAAATGAGAGAGAGGAGACCACCAAACAGTGCTCACTGGTCCCAGCAGAGAAACTCTGACTTTTCGGAGTCACAGAACTATCCAATGCAGCCACGTGCCTAGAGGGCTGACACAGAGCGTTCGGCGGGTTTTCTGTCGTGTTGCCAATATCTTTCATTATTTTTGTGAAGGAACTGCCTTCAGCTCAGACCCAGTGCAGGTTCAGTGTGCTGAAGGGGCACATTCAGGGCAGGGGACAAGGCCCCGCAGCCCTGCGGAGACCGTTTACGAGGCTGTGCGCTCACATGTGTTCTGCTGAGAGTGGCCTCTGCAAAGAGAAGCACTAAGGCGGAGACGCTGATGTCAGTGGACGGCTTCCTTTGATGTCCAGGGTCAGTGCGATCCTGGTCCCACCAGGGCTATGAGGAGATTATGAGAAAGAATCTTGCTGTGATCTTTCCTGCAAAGGAAACAGCAATAAAATTTACTGCTGGGTCACAACAGAGGAATTCCTGTAGAGGAGGACTTCTGTTGCCTCTGCTCTCCGCTCTGGAGAGCGGACTCTGCGCGGAGGCCTGGATGAGACCCGGGCATCTCACAGCCCCGAGAGAGGGGCGCCCAGCGGCACCACGGCCATGCGCCTTGCCTGCACGTGGCTGTGAAAGCCAGCACTGTAAGTGGAGCTTCATTTACACGACAGACACCAGAGAGCCCGTTTCAGACCCACATTCGCTCCGTGTTCAGTCTCAACCACCCTGTGACACACGTGGGCACTGCTTGTGTCACACTTGCATGGCGCTATCTGCACTCCACCTTCGGAGCTTAACTCCTCTACCAACACCCACATCTCAGGACCACATACAGATGGGTGCCAGCGCTTCAGCTGAGGTCTGGTGGCTGACGATGTGGCCTGTCTTCGGTGAGTGGAGTCCCAGCTCCTGAGCATCTGGGCACTTACAAACAGGAAGGCTTTTTGCTTGAGGGCTCGACTCCTGTTCCTGCTGAACTGAGCCAGTGTGTAAAATGAGAACTGATATCAGCTCAGTAGGCACCGGAGGGCGGGTCCAATCGACAGCCCGGCGAAGCAGTGCCTCCGCTGGGAGCTGCCTGCATCGTTCCACTGGGGGCTGCAGAAGACAGAGACCAGGCTGCAAATACAAGAGACAGTCACCATGCTCGGGGAAGTACAAGGATCTGCTGTGAAAGCACCCAGCCCACTCACATGCAATGAACCACTGACATAGTTTCACTAGATTATTGTGATGCATTTGGTTTTAGTTTTCTATAAGAATAATTTTTGCAACTTTCAATACATTTGACCTTTCAGAGAGATGTCTAATTAGTGGAGTTAATTGTTCTGTAGACTTTGGTACATTCCTTGCATTCGTGACAGGAGAAAGAGCATCCTTGGGGCCGAGCAGGTCTCTCCTCCTCCACAATCGTGCTGGGCACCCGAGCTGACCGCTCAGCAGTGGCCTCTGGCCCAGCGGCTCCAACTTAACTGTCCCCATCTCACCTTCTCTTCAGGTGCAGAACTTAGCCACTGTGAACAAGGCGGAAACCAGTCACTGTTCACCAATCAGCTAAGCTCTGCACCTCGTCAGAGAGGTCTTCAGCTGGGCATAATGAAAGGGCTGGCGAGTGTCTTCCACAGCGGCTGGATTCTTCTGTTTCCAGAGAAGAGCAACAAGATGCATCTGTTCTCCAAACTGCAGAGAGAGAGTGACTATGGCTTCTGGAGAGCAGCCAAGGTCGTGGTTGCGTGGTAATCCCTGGCAATGTGATTTTAATCTTAAGTCACAAATCAGCATGCCAGGAACCCAAGCAGCCAGAGCACTCTGGAGCCGCCGTGCCCGCGCGCTCACAGCCCACACCGCACACACCGTCTCCTTGGACACAGGCGACGACATCCCCTCCAGGTCTGCTACGCTACCCGATGGGTTTTACTTCTTTGTTGTTCATTTAATTGGTATCCTAGAGGGATAACTATTTTAATCAAAAGGACTCATAGAAGACCATGCAAATGCCAGTGCCATTTTGGAACATGATATGAAAAACACTAACTAGCCTCTGTGGCAGAGTTAGTGAAGCCAGCTGTCCCTGCCTTTAACCCCTGGGGCCCAGGCTGTAAGTGGTCTGGGACATCTGGAGGGGCCCCTCTTGGGCTGGCGAGTCACTGATCTTAACTGAGAAAGTGGGGGCAGGGGCAGAGGCGCATGCATGTGGCCCCTGGTTCATCTGGAAGGGGCAGGGACAGGTAGGACTGTCCCTGGGACCACTCCTTTGCCTGCTCCGGGCAAAAAACTCACGGAGAGGAGTCATGAGAGCTCAGTGCCCACTGCGGCTCCCCTGGCTCAGAACAGGGGCGAGCAAAGGAACCGTCTGCCCAGTGCAGTTTCACACACTTCAGGAAACACAGACTCGCCGTGAAATTCAACCTCTAAAGAGAAATTTGATTTATGCTGATTGCTACATAAGGCTGGCAACAAGATAGCTGTGCGACTGTTCTGTTTAAAACCGGTCCATCTGTGAGGAGGGTCTGAAGCCGCCCCAGGGCGTGTTCTGGGGACGTCTGCGCACAGCTGTCTCCGCACAAGAGGTTCGAATCCACGACTGTCCCCACTGCCTCCTTTCCCCTAGAACTTTTTTCTTTCCTTAGTACTGAAGTTCCTTCTGATAAGATATTTAGACACATTAGACAGAAGTGGTTTTTAACAAACTAAATGTCCAACAATGGGTTAAGAAGAGCAACGTAAAATATTAAATAGCCATTAAAGTTATATTTATAGAGAAGCTATATATATATAACTTGAATGACTGAAACCCGATGTTAAAGTTTAAAAAGACACAAAATTAGACATACCCTATTACAGCATGTAAAACTTGGAAGAACTGAGAAGACACAGAAATAATAATTGTTAGAGAAAAACAATACGCTTACAATCCCCGAGTTCTATTTTAAAAGTTTATGTACCATTGCTACATTATTCCTAAAAAGCAGAAACCAACATTTTAAACCTGTTAGCATGTAAATCTAGTAGGTCAATTTCAAGCACAATTAACAGAAAAAGCAATTTAAATAATTTAGGGGGAAATTCTACTCCAACACAACCAAGTAAAGAAGAAGCCTGCCTGAGGACACGCAGCGTCCCGAAGGTGCGGCACGCACCGCGGTGGGAGGGCCCCTGCCAGCCGCCTCGGGCAGGAGGTGCCCACGGCTCAGGAACGGGGGCACCTGGTGACGCACTCCCACGTCACCCTCACCTTGGAGACCAGGGACCAGCACTTGTGCAGGCCTTCACCGCCCACCCTCTAACCCTGTTCAAGGTATGCTCCTCCCCAACTTCTCCTCCCACAAAAAAACAAAACTGAAGTGGTCCAGGACTGTGCCAAAGAGAGCTGTTCTGCCTGGGTGGGTGGCCTCTGCTCTCCGGTGACCACTCACCAGACAAGCTGGAGGGATTGCCAGCAGGCAACCCCCTGCACCCCGCACCCCCACTTTCTGGCCGCCAGACCACCCAAGCCAGAGCGGAGCACTGATGCGGTGGGTGCTCTCGGCTCACCATGTGCCTTTTCATTTGTTTGGCTCCTGAGAGGAATCTCCAGTTAGAAACAAACAATGGGGAAAGGAGTGAGAGAGAATCACCTCTTTAAAACAGCATCTCAGCCACCACCTGGGCTGAGCATTTGTCCATCAGTTCCTTGTTCAGCTCGAAACAGGTGTGGGCGAGCCGCTGCTGCCTGGCATCCTCATGCACCATCAGCTCCCCGTAGAGGTAAATGCCCATGGCCTGTGGGGGAGGGGGGAGGAAAGAGGCCAGAGAGCGTGAGAAAAGGAAATCTGCTTCCACCACCCGGTCTGTGTTTGTTTCGTTTCACACAAATGTGCTGGTCCAGAAAAGACCAAAGAGCCTAGAAAAGACCAGGCAGCTGAATAATTGTACTTCTGGAAGCTGTACTTTTCAATCCCCTTCTGCTTTCATTGAAACACCAAGGTATTCTTAGCCATCAACTCCAGTTGTCAACGGAACCTGGGTGATCTCACTGATGACCGACTGCGACAGTGAGCTTGTCTTTAGAGATGGCTGTGTCAGGAGAGCTCTGGACAGACGCTCAGAGGGTCTCCGGCAACCACAGGGAGGCCTATGCAGCGGACAGAGCACCGAGGTGCCCTGTGCACACCACAGGCAAGACCACAGGCAAGTGCACCCCAGGCACTGCTGGGAAACGAAGGCCACCACGTTGCACGGGGCCAGGCTGCACTGACCACCACGCCAGCGGGGAAGAGAGGCCTGCTGCTTTAGTCCAGGCTGACTGCAGTCCCCCCTCCGGCCCTGCTCTGTGGCAAACACTGGCTCTTCTGTTTCACACAGTGCTGCACAGACTCACATCTGCATTTTTCCTTCAGTTCTAAAAACAGGCAATTATGTTCTGGGAGGCCAACAGACCCCTTTGGTTCTGCCTTCCCCTTGTTCCACGCTTGGTCATGCCATGGATTACATTCTGCAAGAGCAAATTAAAGACGGATCTCAAAGACAGCAGAAGACAAAAACGGGTTCAGTCAGAGGTTCAAAGACTTTCCCGAAAAGGCTGAGATATGGTAATCCTTATTTGGCAAAGATCATGGTTCTAAGGATACTGCAGTTAATTCTGCTTTTAAGAATAGACCTTAAATTTCTCTTGCATTTGTCCTCCCTATACTCCCCTCCGTGTTTCCAAACACCTCCTGCTCCACTGTGCAAATGTGACATTTCTTCTGGTACAAAGTCATGCATTTCTCTTTGTGGGAACAACAAGCCTTTACTTGCTGGCGGCCCCCACACTCCAGCCCGCTCAAAAGTCCTTTTGTTTGCTCTGCCCCCACTCGCTGCCCCATGGAGACATGGCTCCATCCTGTCAGCCCACAGTGCTGGGCAGAAACTTCGCTCAGGCGCACAGTGGACAGCTGCACCGGGGCAAGTGTGGCCGGGCGGGTGCAGAGGCGACAAAAAGGACATCCCCAAACATGGCCATATACACAGGCGCTTCTTGCAGGCTCCTGGGAAGGTGACCGCTTTCCCCTGGTGAGCAGGAGCCTGGCCTGGAGTGGCTGGTGCAGATACAGCCCAGACTGTGCAGCCGACAGGGGCGCTCCATCTAATCTTCTCACGTACTTCCAATTGGGGCCAGCGAAGACAAAAAACACACAGCGCGGCATTGCTGAGCCACACTGTCCTGAGGTTCCGCAGTGCTGTGAAGTCTGCACACACCTCACCTGGCAATGGCAACAGGCCCCAGCCAGGGGAAACGGCCAATGGCACCTCTAAGGAACATGGTTCCATGTTTTAAAGGGACACTGAGAAGGAAAATCAGCTTCAGAGAGTTGTAGGCAAGCTCCTACCAACATCTTCAAAATGTGTGTGTGGGGGGGGTTAAATATATGTCATATTTGGGTCCCTGCATTAAGTGCACCAGTCAGGGGCCAGGACAACATCAACAGAATCTCCACCTGCTGCAAAACGCAGAAAAAATGCCACTCACCTGATCTTCTTGAAGGAATTTCTCCACATGCTTATATGCTTTTGTGTATTTGTGCTTAACAATGAGTTCACACCATCGATGGCGAACCTTAAGAAATGAGAAAATTCAATAAGTGACAAACTGTTAGGTTTTTATTAGCCTGAAGAGTTTAATGATTGAGAGCCTTCTGTGTTAGGAAAAGGTCACCATATCCCCTCTTACCCTCAAGGGGTATGTTCCAAGACCCCTGTGGATGCCTGAAACCTGAGGTGGTATCACACCCTATATACACTATGTTTTGTCCTACACACACTGATAAAGCTTAATAACTCTTACACCTTAACTAAGCACTTATCACACACTGTGGCTCTAACTTTTGCAGTTTGAGGTGTGGAAAGCAAATCAGCATGAATTTTATTTTTCCTCCTTCACAATTTCATGAATAGAATATTTGTTCTTATCACAGATATTAGCAACCTCAGTAAAGACTTTTCTCTTTCTGTATTAAGTCAAGAACTTTCGCCTTTTCACTTAAAATACAGCTTCTCTCCGGCATATCCAAATGTCAGCATCCCACTCTAGTGTCTTGAGGCCGCTGTGAAGTAAAATAACAGTGTACTGAACGTAAGGACTGTGACACTGTGAGGGTCTCTCTGATCACTGAGGCAGCCAGTGACTACTGGGTGAGGACTGTGTGCAGCGTGGAGACTCGGGACAAAGGGATGAGTCACGTCCTGGGTGGGACAAGGCGAGATGGCTTGAAATTTCATCACACTACTCAGAATAGCATGCAGTTTAAAACTTCTGAACTGTTTATTTTTGGAATTTTCCATTTAATATTGTCGGGTCAGAGTTGGCCAGAAGTAACTGAAATCACACAATAATGGGGGACCACTACATTCTCTGAAGGGTTATTAATGTTGATGCTTATAACTGTAAATTTCACTTTAGTTTTTTGTTTTTTTTAAGACTAGAACCATGTTCCTCATTAGGACTATTGTCAATTTTAGGGGAGAAAACTGTACGTTTCAGTTCGGTGTTCTGATGTTTTTTAAGACAATTTTGCAAGACAACAGGTAAACACAAATGTAACTGGGAAATTACACACCCACCACCCCTCAGGTGGCTGGTACTCTGCTCAGGGCTGTCAATGAAGATTTCCTTTAAAACCACGATGACCTAATTTCCCACAATAACCAATACAGTTCAGTGCTGCTGTGCTGACAGTGACAACAGAGACGAAAGCAAGGAGACACTGCTCTCCAGCTCCTGAGAAGAGGACCACCTTGATGCAAGTTGCTCCCGCTGCAGGTCTGTACAACATACTGGAAACAGAAGGCTACAGGTGGACACTGTCGCAAAGACACACTTCACTCAAGGTTTACCATCAAGAATCTGCCAGGCCCCCTCCCACTCGCAGGGCCCTGCAGACGACGTGGAAGCTGGACCCCAGCACTGGCTGCCTCTGCTGTGAGCAGCGGAGCCCCAGCATTGCTCGGCACCTGGGGCACTTTCTTTACATTAAAATTGTACCTCAGTTTTTTCAGAATCCAGTCCCAGGCCAATTTCTACTGCATCAAAGGTTTCTCACTTATATCCAGTTAGCAGTCTACCATTTTATATTCCATTATTGGTTCAACATTGACCATACATGGAAGTGATTATGGGCCTTTGGAAAAGCCCTCTTCCATCCCTCTTTGTTTTTACTGCCTTTGAAAGAGGGAGCCCCTTGAAGCAGGAACCCATCTGTGGCAACAGTAAAATGTAAGTGATTTCAACATTTTGGCTGGGGCCCCTGTAAATTATATCATTACCCACCAACTTAGCCAGATCTGTCCTTTAATCTACTATAAATAGATTTACACAGAAACAATTAGGAATGAAGGAAAGAAACAGATTTTTTTGGAAAGATTCCTCCCTGAGGCTACAGTGTGCTTGCAGACAGGGTGTTCATTCAGGGACTCGGGTGGCGCTGCCTTTTGCTTGTGGGTAGCCAGGCCATTTGAACTTGTAAGGACAGGATACCAACAAACCTTTACACCCATGAAAAAGAGTTTCAGAGGTGCATGGAAATGTGCTAACAGCCTCAGACCAACACAACAAAAGGGAAGCCACTCAGACTGGATGGGTCTCAGAAATCTTTCCAGCTTCAATAAAATGTTCTTTCCTGTGCAACCAACAGAAATCAACAACAGACCGCGAAAGGAAAAGGTCAGCCCCTGACATACTCCTAACAGAAAGAACAAGTGAACGGAGCTCAGAGAAGCCAGCTCCTCACACCACACCAATCAGAGGAAGCCGTAGAACAAGCAGATCCCAGTCCCTCCACTCCGCTCCACGTCCAGAGGTCACCCACTGGGGAGACTGGAAAGGGCCCTCGTGGGTGCTCACGGCCCTCTACATGCCCCGGACACCACTAGCCCTGTCCACGCACCAGCAGCATCTTTTGGGAGCCCTGTGAAGACGGAGGCCAGCTCCCCAGGGCCGCCCCAGGGCCAGACAATCATGGGGCTTGGACGCTGCTCCGCTGCCTGCTCTGGGCCATGGGAAGAACCTCGCTTCTTACAGCACCCAGCTTTTAGTGGGGCTGTGCACAGGACCCCGATGAATTCTGTCAGCTTCAGGGTATCTGACAGCTCAGACTGGTGACCTGGTCACACCATGCAACGACGACGGTTTCTCACTCTGAAACTTGGGGACAAATTTATTTTTTAAACCTGATTTTGAGAATGGAGGGCTTATCCTTCACTCTCCCTTCCCATGCTCTCCTTCATTGTATTTACGCATGCAGAAACAACAAAGCAGAAATTAAGAGCTACTTCCTAGTGTGGTAAGGCTGCTGGGAGGGCAGGAGGCATGTGGGGTGGTCCCGCCACAAGTGGAAGAAGCTCCAGGGACAACATAGTGAAAGAGGCTCTTTTACAATCAATATGAGGTCAACATTTCCACTGCTCTTACTGTTAAAAAGAGTTTATTGCCACGATTAATAAGTGATCTGGTCTTCTGACCCCTGAAGGCTGACACGGCATCCAGGAAGCGCGCCGGCCAACCCCTCCTCCGCACCCATGAAGAGCGGGACGAACAACAAGCCTTTCATTGCGAAAGGGCTGAGCACACTCGGCGTTCAACGACAGGATGTTCAGAAGACACCACCGAGATGCTGCGTGAGGCTGAGGGCCCAACAGATATGTCTTGCTCCTGTGCCAGATTTTTACTTCTCTCTGTATTTCTCGGAGAAACAAAGAAAATCCTTTTTTTTTAATCCCTTAAACTGTTTCTATTGCCTTTGAAATTTGCTTAGCCACTTGTCGCCACACGGAACCGGGTCTTCCCGAGAAGCTGGGGGCGAAGTGACTTTTGTCTTGATTTCTCCCAGCTCTATTTCCACACGGGGCCTTGAAGGAACTTGAAAAGTCCGACAGGGACCGTCACATTCACGTATCAGTTCCTTCCTCTCCTGCTGCCGGCGGGTGGCGAGGTCCTCAGTGCCGGCAAGCCTGAGCAGGGCACGAAGAAGCAGGACTCTAAGAAGGAAGCTGTCCATTCTGTAGATCTGCTCTTCTTTATTTTCCAGTAAATTAATCAGTGGGTGTAGTGGTCACCTTATCTTTCAACTTCCTCAGTGAGATTAAAACAACGACCACACACATCTACAACAGCACCTGGCGCCCGGAAGGCCTCCACAGCATCTACGCCTTCCTGGTGCTGCTCGTTCAATTTCATCGTTACACGGCGGTTTACAACCTATGTCCAAACTGGCCGACTTGCACTTGTAACAGACACATTTTCTTATACTTCAATCATGTCACTCTAAACTCATGCTAGAAATCTCTGAGAGCCTTGAATCAGGAAACACCCTGTGTTGAGTGGTGTTTCAACACAGTCAGGTGAGGCTGGACAGAGAGGAGGGCAAGGATGAGAAGGGGAGAGAAGGCAGGCAGGGATGGAGGAACAGAAGGATGGAGGGCAGAAAAAGATCAAGAAAGGAGAAGACAATCAGAAGAGGGGCAGCGCAGAAATGAGAAGAGGCAGAGCTACGGCGGAGAGCGGAGCCTCGTCCCAGCCGCTCTGTGACAGGATGTCCCACAGGCACTGACATCTGCCCTCCCGAGGACGTGCCCATCTCTTCTGCCCCGAGTCTTCAGTGCAGACAGCAGCTGGGCCCAGTGCCACTTACTGCCATCCAGTGCCAGGACAAGCTCCCCCCTCCCCCCACCCCATCCACAGCCGTGTGGAAGGTTCTGTAGCATGTGCGAACCATCAGCACAGTGCCTGGCATCTGAGTAAGGAAGGACGATGAGGAAAGGGAATTTAGGCCTCCAACTCTTCCCATGAAGTCACAGTGAAGTCATCTTACACAGACATGCATGCACAGGTGCGCACATATATTTTGTTCCAATAAAAATCAGTCTGAAAATAATCTGTTTTTCAACGAGTTCTGCTTGAGGGACACTGAACAGAAAAATAATATAGGTGCTGCCCTCAGTGTGCAGGTGCGTTTTAACAACAGTACTAAGTTTCCAGGTTTCTGAAGCCTCCACGAACAAAACGTGATGAGTCCCCAAAAATGGGGTTTGGTATAGATGGGAGGGTCTCAGAATTGGGGGCGGGAAGAATGAATAACAGGTTTGCAGAAGCCGAATCCTATCAGACCCACACCTGATGACAGAGAAAGAAAACTCTTCAATCATTCCTATAACTGCACCTGGATGGTATACCCCTGCCCCCCAGCAGGTCCCCCCCACCCCCCTAGGGAAGGATGTGTCTGTAACAGGCCTCAGTCACCTGGGAGACCCGAGCAGACACGTGGTCTGGGTATCTAAGAGGGACTCTACAGGAAACACACACACACAGGCCTCTAACTATTGAGGCTGGTGGCCCATTCATTCCAAACACATCCAGAGCACCTAGCATGATACAAATACGTATGCGTATATAGATTTTCTGTTCTTTATGCTGCCTGGTGCCCTA
The DNA here is from genome assembly GCA_004027735.1 of Carollia perspicillata. Taxonomy (NCBI): domain Eukaryota; kingdom Metazoa; phylum Chordata; class Mammalia; order Chiroptera; family Phyllostomidae; genus Carollia; species Carollia perspicillata. The sequence goes on along the minus strand of PVKM010037548.1, from coordinate 3,476 downwards.
CTACATTGACTTCACGACCCCACGTCCTGAGCCAGATGCCCCGAACTGGAGACTGGTCTGTAACTCAGCAGCCTGTCGGCTCGGCTAGCTGCTCCCACACCTGGCTGGTCTCCCACGATGGGTGCTGCTGTGGGAGCTGACTGAGGATTGCTCGGGCCAGCGCTAGACTAAGTCCTTTTCAGCTTAGTAGGAGTAGCACGTTTCAGCCTTATTTCCTAATTCAAAAGTTTATTATATACTGAATTTATAAAACTGTGAGAGTATTAATTCCAGTAAGTGTTCACTGGTGAAATGATGGAGCAAGGTGCCTATCAGACGGCTACTGTTTGCTGCAGGGGTGGCCCTGGAGGTGTGTGGGGCAGCGTGTGGAAGGCAGGCACCAACAGGCCTGGGCCAGGGTAGATGGGGCTCAGCGGGGGAAGAAGGGCAGGGCCCTCTGCGCCCTGGGACTGGACTCAGGAGTAGAAAGGGGCTGGACCAAATCTCAGACTCCCAGCAGGAGCAGTGCAGAGGGTGCACCAGGGAAGGGGCTGGAGGCCTGGGGGTGGTGGTACTTCTCATGCCGCCCCTGGGAAGTGCACCAAAGGCCAGGTACCCGGGAACTTTCCAAATTATTTATGACGACAGATGGTTCAGGCTCGTGCTGGCCATCAGCCCCAGTCACGTGGCACTTCGGCCATTTCAAGAACGTTCTCGCTCTCTGAAAGGCTCGCTGAGCTGGACTACTGGCTCAGAAACACAGTATGGGGTGAATGAAGTGGGCACCTCTGATTTCCAACAGTGCCTTAAAAACACATGCCTTGTAGGGTCATTTGTATTCCCAAACCATGTCTCAGATTCAGAGATGACCCCAGGCATCTCTGTGACAACCACAACCTAAGTAGGACCTGCTGGGGCTCCCCCACATTCACTGTCCTCTCCTGGACACAGGAGAGGAAAACTGACCAAGGACACTGACCCACTCCCCACCTCAATCTTTCCATCCTGAGACATTTCAGTGGATCCAGAACCAGTTTTCCACCAGACTCCTGAACGTCGACGGTCAGTGAATGCTTTCTGTCAAGGTCTGAGAGAGAGCATTTTTGGTTGTTCGGCCCATTTGCCATTATATCACAAAAGCAGCCCTAGACAACATATAAATGATGTGTCTGGGCATGGCAGTATTCAAATAAAGCTTCACAGAAACAGGCTGTGTGGGCTTGCCTGGCCCAGCTCTAGTCTGCTGACGCTGCTCGCACTCAGAGGCCCATGCCCCAGGCTGCCAGAGTGAGGCACAGGCAGCAGTACACTGGTGACTGTTTAAACCCCAAATCCACCAGCTGGCTGTCACAGAGCCTGTGAGCTGACTCCAGCCAGCTGCAGCCGGTCCTGCCAGGATCACGCCAACGGTGTTGAATGTGGCCCTTCGAGTTCTCCTCCCTTCTCTATGGATTCGGTTCCTTCCGCACAAGCAAACATACTCTGGCATTCCTTCTAAAACAGAGCATCTCTCAGGCCTACAGGCTGAGGACAGAAGCAGATATAAGGTGACATGAGCGGGCAGGTGACCCAGGCACTGAAGAAATGCCTTTAGGAAGAGTGACCCCTACACCAGTTTACTCTCAGGCTGTCCACACCAACCTGGTACCCCTTCGTGAACCACCACACCCCGACCCCCTATTTATTAATGCTTTAAAATTCTCAATACTTTTTAACAGCTTTTATCTCAAAGGTTTTTTTTCTAACTTCATTTTTGGATTGTTTTCCACGATTCTACTTCTAAGAAATATTACCATATGAACTAATTTTCCAAAGTGGTTTTCAAACGTTCCTTAAACATAATTCTTCTAACTTTCAATAAAAATGTAACCTGAGCCCTGGCTGGTGTGTCTCAGTGGATTGAGCGCTGGCCCATGAATCAAAGGGTAGCTGGTTCGATTCCCAGTCAGGGCACATGCCTGGGTTTCAGGCCACATCCCCAGCAGGGGGCAAGTGAGATGCAATTACACATTGATGTTTCTCTCCCTCACTCTAAAAATAAGTAAATAAAATATTTAAAAAATGTAATCTGAAACCCCAGTATATAAAGACAGTAAAGAGAAGAACGTAAGTGGGTTCTTCAAGGAGTTTACGTCTTCGTGTCAGGTAGGGAGCACTGTTAAACAGGAAACCCCGCTGTGGGGTTCTGGGCTCCCTGGAGGTGGTGTTTGAAAGCTAGTGTCTTAGGGAAGAGTCACTGGGCCTGAGGAATAAATGGAATCGCAGAGGCTGAGCAGACATTACTAAAGGTGTAAGACAATAGATCAGTTCCAGTAACTACTAATTCCTAGTATCTCCAACTCGATTCTGGGAGCCACTGTGCCACCAACAAAGTACATGGGACAGTCAAGGTCACAGAGAGCAAGTTAACCATGTTGCCTTGGTTCCTGCAATCCTGGAGCCAGGGACTGGTTTGGTGTAAGCTCACCGCCATACTTACAAAAGCACCTATGTCTCTGTCAGTAGCCGTTTCCCTTGCTTTGTTTTTACTTAAATGTTTAAAAATCATGAACAGGTAACTTTACACAAACAGAGAACCCAGTAAACATAAAATTCTAGCCATTGGACCCAATTCATTTCTGACTTTACAACAGCAGCAGCCCGTGTATTTCTGTGCGCTCTTCCTTCTCTCCACTTGCCACTGTTAATTCACCAGCTTGTGTGGCCCACACACTCTCACTTAAAACACTGCGGGGCGTTCCCTCCTGTTGACATGCTCCACTTCCTCTAGTCCTTCCATCCTCTGATCCTACCAGGAAGAAAGTCTCTGGTCTGTCACAGTAAGTTCCCAAAGTGTGTTAGCAGCATTTAGGAGGAGGCTGTGAGAGAGCAGCAGAAAAAAGGGACAAAGATGTCTATAGTCACACTAGATGGCACCGCTGTGGCCCTGCCTCCTGCAACATACTCATGTGTAGTCCAATGACCTGATGGCGTCAACATCTTCCCTTAACCCGCCTCTCTGGCCCCGAGTCCCTCACTCTCCAGCAGTCCCCACATCAGTCCCTATCTCAGAGTCTGTCTTACACTCTCCCCAGTTCAGTGTGTAATTTACTTACATGAAAATTCAACCTCGGTGAGGGCACGGGCCTGCGTGCCGTTACACAATATCCAGGGCCTATCCCAACGCCTTCTATCTAATACATGCTTGATAAATGTTCCTGAACAAACATACTCCTTTTAAAAACTCAGAATGCTTGTCAGCTACTCCGAAATTATAACGTATAGTTGGAAGTTGTAAAATGCTTTAGAAAATGCCACCCATCCTCCATCCTACTTATGACAGGAAGCAACCCCCGGCCCACACCTTTCTTAGTCCTTTCGATTTCAAAATTTACTGTTGATGAGAAAACAAAAATCTGTCCGGGGACCATGATCTGGGAAGCCCATTAAACCTCATTTAGAGTTCCATTTTACATCTATAAACAGAAAGTCCAAGGCTCATGGCTTTCCTGAGTTAA
>PVKM010037547.1:0-14422 GCA_004027735.1 Carollia perspicillata | reverse complement strand
GTGACACAGTGGTAATGGATGCACATGCAGAACTCTGTGCATTTGTCAATTTGCATAGAATTGTATATTATAAAAAGTGAACTTTACTGTATGCAAATTCAAAAAGATTAGTCAAGATGTTGGACTCACTATGGAATGCAGATTATGATGAATACATCTAAGTATATTACAACTAATGATGCAACCCCACTGAAGGGGATGGGGAAGAAAGGAACTGACCTCAGTAATTTTGGAAAACAGTCTTGAGTGAGTCAATAAAGCTAAAGACAAAACGAAGGATACACATGCTGTACTTTAGTTGGTAAATTTGTTTCTCATAGGTGTATGAGTGAGCAAATCGGAGAGTACTTTTTATTGTATGCTAGGGTTAAACAAATTAGTGTATGTATTGTGACTCATGAGAGCCAGGTTTCTCAATGTCAAAGAAAATAGGAAATAAATATTTTTGGAATTTTTTATTATAAAAGATTGATAGATATGAATGCAAAATTCTATTTAGTAATTCATTTAAATAATTATTTTCATTGAAAAAGTTAAAGTTACATGTAATAATTTATCAAAATATACACACATTTATTTACATATGTATACAGTCTAGTTTTTTCTAAAAGTGTCAGCAGTCACAGGAACACAAGGCTTGCCTTTCTGGTTTAGACTAATTAGATTTGAAAAAGTTGCCTCTAAGTTTTATTTATTCATTTATGTATTTGCAAGGAAGTAAAGCTTTTTTCTCCATTCGTTCTTTGGAAATCCCGTTAGAGAATTCCAGAAGGCATGCAGATGACACTATGTCTTACAAGTGAGAAATCTCAATAATTCTGTGAAATAAAACTCCTGCCTGTGCTGTGTTTCTGATGGAAACTGCTTCATATTTATGTGCTTAAAGCTGTGTTTTTTGTCACATTTAAATGAAGGCTTAATATTCTTAAATGGCTACCACAAGTAGATTACAATGCATGAAGATCACAGGAAATGAACTTCACTTCTCAGCATCACAAATGTTTGGAATACAAAATGTCCAGGGATGGATATTACACAAGTAAGTAGTAAAGGTACAAAGGAAGTTTGCTTAAAAAATAACAAAAAAAAAGTTTAAAAATGGATTTTCTCCCAAACTTCAAGTAATTGTGGTCTAACCATCAGAGTAAAGGCTTCATCAGCTCACTCCTTTGATAAAAATGGGTTCATGCAAAACCGTATATCCAAGTGTGCATGAGATACACACACTTGCATCTCACACACACACACACACACACACACACAAAGAGAGGCACACAGCTGCGTTTTTGTTGATGTAGGCACTTCATATCTACGTTCTTCAGTCTGCCACCTGCCCATTGCACTTGGCAAGTTACTTTGGAGGCAGGGCATTTTCTTGAAAGAAACCCTGGTTGACGACACTCCCACCTGGGACGTGTCTAGTCAGCATGAAGGAGGAGCCAAGGATGAGCGGTCACTTGCAGATACCATCTCCACTTCCATCTTGTTTGTATTCTTCTATACATGGCTGTGAGGTGTCCAGTCTGAGAACTGAAGCTCTGCCGCTGTGCTCCCACTGCCTCTGCTCCCTGGCCAGCCCCACACCACTTACAGAAGCCCCTCCTCTAACTATTTTTTATCGAGTAGTGTTGGTGCATTTTATTGCCAATATAGACTTAAAATGAGGTCATGGTATTCATCTCTGATATCTATTTTATTTTACTATTTCCTAGTATGATTTCATTTATATAAAGGACCAAAGTGCACAGTCCAATCTCTGGCAAGGGGAGTGAGAATGGCAGTAATCTTTGGGGAGGAAGAGTAACACTTCTGAGGTCCTAGTGATGTTCTCTGTCTTAATCTGGATGGTGGTTACACAGATATGTCAACTTCATAAAATTTTGTCAAGTTATATATGCATATTATTTGTTCACCCTTTAATACATGTTATACTTTAATTAAAACATTTACCTAAAAAATTTCCGGGATACATCTTAGATAGTTCAAACATCCAAATGTGTTTTCATGTTCTCTTGTAAGTAAGTAAACATCCCCGATTCCAGTTTTAAAGATAAACTTTCTAAATTTCTCTTATCAGCTCTTAGGAGCTCTACCTCTCACAAATGTATCCAAACTTTTGATTTTTTGATATATTTTGCCAAAGAGATTACGATAATTTATAATGAGTTTTATATTATGTTTATTAAGGAAAGCGATGCTTTCTTTGATTTCTTCTAAACTTAACTTCTCAATTTGAAAGGGGATTCTTCTGTTTCCTAAACCTTAAAACAGGTGTATAAAGCACTTTTCTTTCTTATATGATTTAAAAACATTACACGTGTACTCTGTCACATCCTCACTTCACCTTCACTTTTATAGAATGCAAAATGCTATTCTCTTCCCCTTTATTTCACAAGAAATTTCTACTCTTCATTTGTCTTTCTACTTTTGTCACTTTAATCAACCTACTTTGATTCTGCTAAGATTCTAACATCTCTTTCTGGAGGCGTTACAGCCGGTATTGCCCAGGGATTCTCCTCATACCACAGTTTCATAAAAGGGCAATGTAATAAAGTACAAGTACTAATAAAATACTAATCTTGTCTTGCTCTACCAGTTTACTAGTTAAGCTTTTTTGGCCTACCCTGACCTTGGATTTTAACTGATTTTACCCATCCTTTGTTTAGGGACATTTTTTAGTGTAGTAATAAAAGAAGTTAGAGACTTTTAACTGTGAAAATGGTTTATAAAGAAGGATGCTGCCGAGTACATCTATAATAGCATATAAATATAAATCATTAAAAAATAAATGTGAGCTTTTATTTGAAGTGCTCGAGATGCTTCATAAACATTATGGCACACCCCTTTGGCCTGTTTAGCCCATTGGAATGTCATTTGATAAATTTTACAAGTGACATCCAAGTTCATGCAGTTAGGGCACTTCAGAAGGAACCCACGGAGTACTTTAACCCCTGCTTCCCTTTCCAGGTTTTTCTCTCACTCTTTCTGGTTCTTTGTCTCATCTAGGCCTGGGACATCTTTTTTTTTTTTTTCCTTTTCATTTTCTGAAGGAGTAATCACTTGGCAAACTCTGAATCTTTGTTTTAGATTTCAGAATGTCATTCATCTCTTGTGTTTATAAAGCTTATGAAGTTAGCACTTTTTACACTGATTTACAAGTGCCTACCTATTTGTGCGTCTCCTCCATCAGACTACCAGTCAGGAAAACAAAGCCACAATAAAAATGATGGGACTAAGGAATTTATTACAGGAATGACATTTTGCTAAATATGCAAGAAGCTGGGAAAACGAAGGTCTGGAAGGGGAGGATTGGGGGATCAGAGTACAGGGGGCAGGAGATCAAAATGTATCCTGCACTAGCGAGGAAGGCCGGTGAGGATCAGAGAAACAGTCAGTATTCATCTGTTCGAAGAACTGGTGTTGGCAGGCAAGTTGCAGGTTGCAGGACCATCTGATAATCCAAGCATGCCCAGCTGCCAAAGCGGAAACATGAAGAGGGAGCTTGGAGAAATCTACGGAAAGTGCCTCGTGTGAGGAAAACTCTGCTTAGGAGAAGCTGTCTCTGTGGTCTACAGTCTAGTGCCCGCTAGACGGCAGGGTGGGGGCTGCTGTTGGTGGGCAGGGTCCATAGTTGGGAAGATGCTGTGGAATGGAGAAGAGGAAAGACAAGTTGGGACCTGTTGGGCACCTCTGCGTCTATCGTTGCGACTGACCATGCTGACCTTCTAAGAATAACGGCTTCTGGTCATTTCTACCATCCTCTTTTGGCCAATTCTAACCTGGAAATGTGGGTGTGGCTATAATACATCCCTAAAAATGTGGAAGTGGCAATGGGCAGAGGCTGGAAGAATTTTTACTGGCAATGTAGAAAAAGCCTAGAGTGATGTGAGCACACTGTTAGAAGAAATATGGATGTTAACTACTCTGCCGGCAAGGACTCAGAAGGAAGTGAAGAGCATGGTAGAGAAAACATATAGCATTTGGGAAAATACCTAAATTATCAACAACAGACCAATGGTAGAAATGTGGAATGTTAAAGGAGCTGCTGGTAAAGACTCAGAATGGAAATACATACATGTTATTGAAAGTGTGAGGAAAGGGCATCCTTATTATTAGAGTGGCAGAAAGCTTAGAGGAATTATGTCCTGCAGTTAAATGGAAAAATGGCAATCTGTGTGTTACATGCTGTTGAATAGGCTTTGATCCTGGCAACTCTACGAATGAGTGATGTCCACCGTGTTCTCCCTGCAATAGCCCTGCTCAGCTCCTGTAGGCACAGGCTTGTAACTTCTTCTATAGCGTCAGTCATCTCATATTTGGTCTTTCTCTTTTCCTGGAGCCTTCTATTTTCCCAGCATGGCTGTCATTTCCAAAGAACCCCACCTTCTCGTGATGTGTTTGAAGTAGAACAGCTACGATTTTGTAATTTTTGTTTGCAGCAATGTTGCAGACTTAATTTGCTCGAGAACCCACTTGTTTCTGGTGGCCCAGGTTATCTGCAGAACTCCCCTTCGACACATTTCAAAAGAATCATTTTTTCCCCCATCAGCCTTCTTCACAGTCTCTGCTTTCTCATATGTAGGCAGTAATTGAGAATTTGAGAACACGTGTGCATGAACTTAGCCTTGGTCTCTAACGATGCAAGGAGGTCTCTATCCTCCTTGTTGCGTTTCTGAGTCTCAGCTTTGTCTTGATTTCCTGGTTCCAGTTTTCATGTGAATTACAATTTCTATGTTTTCATTACTTATGTTAAAGTTGTGTATTTCTTCTGTAGTCATGATTTTTGTCTTTTGATGTTCAAATGAAGTCTACTTTCACATTTTCTTCTTTCACTTTCATCAGAAATTGTTTCAAATCTTTGTTACTTTCTCCCAGTAAAGTGGAGTCATCTGCATATCTTATGTCATTAATATTTCTTCCACCAGTTTTCACTCCTTCTTCCTCTGAATCTAGCCCATTTTTTTGTATGAAATGTTTTGTGTACAGATGAAACAAATAGGGAGATAAAATGCACCCTTGTCTGACACCTTTGCCTATAGGAAACCGCTGTGTTGATATTTCTAAGTGTTAAAGGCACAGCCTGATTTCTTCTTGCTGCTTATAGTAAAATGCCAGGGGAAAAGGTCAGACTTAGAGCAGAACTGTTAAAGAAAAAGGAAATACGACTTGATGATTTGAGAAATTCACAGCCTGACTAGATTTTAAAAGATACTAAATTTGAGAGATTTACTATCAGAACAGAAAAGTCTAAGGATGTAGCTGGACAATCTTTCCCTAATGTCATGGGAAGATGAAAAGATGCAGCCGCAAACAGGCCTCCGTAAAGAGATGAAGTGTGTGACTTTTAGATCCCCTCCACTATCTTAGCAGAAGCCAAAAATACTGGGGTGACCATCAGATGAACTGAATTCCTATAGCATACCCAGGAGACCCACAGTGTTTTTGAGAATTTTATAGTAGCAAAAAGTGTCAACTTGGACTAGAAGGGGAATGAAAGAAGGCTGTCTGATACCCTAAACTCTACAGGCATGAAACAGACTGACAGGACCACTCGGCAGCAAACATGTGCTACCTTTCACGAGAGAGACAGGACAGCCCAGAGTGGGGAGCAGAGAGCCAGAGGTTAGGGCCTTGGACGACAGGGATTATATTCAGGACTTGAAATCTAATGGAGTTTGTCCAGCTGGATTTTGGAATTTCTTATGATTAGTGACTCTTGCTTCCTTCATCTCCCCTTGAATGAGTGCCCACTACCAATACAGTATGCCTGCCCTGCTGCTGCACGTAGAGAGCAGGGAACTTCGGTTTTGAGTTTCACAGGTAAACAGATGGAGCGGAATTGTGTCTCACCCATACCTAATTTAGATGCAATGTAGATGATGAGACTTGGGTCTTGTTTTTGATCTGGTGAGATTTTAGATGAAACTTCCGAATTTGAATTAATGTTGTAATCTAATGAGATCTTTGGGGACCTTGAGAAAGGGTGAATATATTTTGCATGTGGAATTGATGTATATCTTTGGGGGCCAGAAGGTGGATTATGGTATACAGAATAAATGATTCCCCAAAGATGTTTGATTCTGATCCCCAGAACTCATGAATATGTAAAATTAGTTTCCTATTATTGCTATAACAAATTACACCAACTTAGTGGCTTAAAACAATTCAAATTTGTTACCTCATAGTTAAGAAGGTCATAAATCTAAACTGGGTTTTAGTGGACTAAACTCAAGGTTTAGTTACTTCTGTGGGCTCTAAGGGACAATGTGTCTCCCTGCCCTTTCCTGTTTCTAGAGGCCACCTGTATTCCTCCATCCTCAAAGCCAGCAATTCAGCATATTCAGATCTTGCTGACTCTGACACTGGCTCTCCTGCCTTCCATTTCACTTATGAGAATTCTTATAATTGCACAGAGCAACAAACCCTGATAATCTTGGATACTATCCCCACCTCAAGATCCTTACCTTACTCGTACCTGCAAAGTTCCTTTTGCCATGTAAAGTAACACAATATATTCACAAGTTTCAAGGAAAAACAGACACCTTGGGAGATCATCATTCTGCTTAGCAATTCTATTTTGTCTAACTTTTCAGTTTACTATAAAATTGCTAATAATATCCTATTATCTTTTTTCTACTCGTTCTTGAACCCATTCCAATTAGGTTTTTGTCCCAGTTGACCACTGGAATCACCAGTGACCTGCAGGTAGCTAAATCCAATGGGAGTGTCTCAGTCTTGATCTAGCTCAAATTTATTATCAGCTTTTGATCCAGTTAATTCAGCCCTTCTTCTTTGCTTGGCTCCTCAGATCTCTTCTCTATCAATACTCTCTCTCCAGGTGATTTTATCCAAATTTATAAATACCATCCACACATTGATAATTCCCAAATTATAGGTTCAGCCAGGACCTCACCCCTGATTTCCAGATTTGTGTATTTGTCTACTCAATATCACCATTTGCATAGCTAACAGGCATATTAAATCTAAAAATTGGTTTTCAACCCAAACCTGCTTTTCCCCTTGTATTCTCCATCTTAGTAAATGGTTCCACCATCATTCACATTTTCAGCTATTCAAGCTGAAAAATCACTGGAATTATCCCGATTCTTCTTTTTCTTTAATTCTTCACATCTAATGCATCATAACCATTTCAGAGCATGTCTTGCATCTAACAACTTATTACCACCACCATTACTAACCTGATCCAAGCCATAAACTTCTCTCATTTAGATTGCAAAAGCTCTTTAATTGGTCCTGCTCCTTAAAAACTTTCCCGACCTCCCTTCCCTTAAGTGTATTCTCCAGACACTATAGTGATCCTTCAAGAATCATATCCCTTCCTTATTCTAAACCCTGCAAAGGATACATTCACTTTACTCCAAAGTCCCTCCTATGCTTTATACGATCCTCGTGTCTACCTCTATAGCCTCATTTCCACTAATTTTGCCTTGCTTGTTGCTCTCTTGCCGTGCTAGCCTGCTTATTCCGTAAACATATTAAGCATGTTCCTATATAAGGTCTTCTGCACTGGGTCCCTCTGTATAGAATGCTATTTATTCTCCTGCTGCCATCAAGGTTAGCTCTCTTCACTCAGATATTTGCTAAAATGTCACCTTTTCAGAGACTTTCTTTGACACTCTACATCTCTACTGAAAATAGTATTGCCATCACTTGCTGTTCCCTTACCATGCTCTGGTTTCCATTCAGTATACTTTATAACTACCTGATAGTATATTTTTTTCATGGTATATTCTTATGTTTTAAAATCTGTATTCACCACTAAAATTTAAACTCCATGATGGCAAGTACTTAGTTTTAGCTTTTATTGTATCCCTACCACACGGAACAGTACCTAGCACATAAAGGGGCTTGATAAAATGAAGTTTTCATTAAACTTTTTCCTTTATTCATTATTTTGATCTGCCACTATGTGCCATATTTTAATTCCAAAGGTCACAGAAATGAATGACAATCTCTACCATCCAAGAGCTCTTAACCTAGAAAAACAGACATATATACACAGAAAAAATTATGGTTCAGAGTACAAAGGATGAATTTATATAGAAGAGATAGTAGAGAGGGTTATCAGGAAAAACTGGAGAAACTTCAACAAGAGCATAATTTAAAATAATAAACAGAAGTTTATTAGGCAGGTTGTAGACATTCCAAGCTAAAGGTATAGTGTATGTCCAGGCAGAGAGGCAGGAAATATAGCAGGTGGTATCTGGGGAAAGATAAAGACTTTGGTGTTGGAGTGAGTGATGTGGTGGGAAAGGTGGTGGAGGTGATGCCAGGTAAGCAGTGTGGTCTCAGAATATGAAAAGCCGTACGTGCCATGCTACGGAGTGCATTTTTTTCCCAGTAGCTGAAGGGGAGGCTCTGAAAACTTTTACAATGAACTTGATTACACAGATTTTCACTCTGGTCATTTTGCTCACACTTTAGAACTACCATTCTAGCAGTCTTATTTGTGCCAAAGTTAAATTTAGCTTGAAGAAGTCCAGATGAGAGGTGGTAATGTCACAGGAAAGTAAGAATCTAGGAAAAGTCCTGGGCAGGTAGAATAGGGAGACTGAGACAAGAAAATTAAACAAGGCCAAACAATTTGAACAACTTATAGCCAACTAGTGAATCGTAAGACCTTATCTTCCTTAACCAAGGACATTGGAGAGAAGATGGTTTATCTCTCTCTCCCCTAGCCAGAGAATACATAGCTTCAATCACCCTGGTCTGGGAAATAGAGAACAGAGACCCAGTTAATGTCATTTGTGCTAGCTAATCCAAGGACAGATGAAGTTAGGGGAACAAATAACAAAAACCCCATTAGAGCCAAATAGATCCAATATAAAAACAGTAGAGCAGACCAAAAAATAATCCCCAGCTTCCCTATATGCTCATTTTGATGCATCAACATAATAAAAATGCATCTGGAATGCTAATGAATATTCTGCTGAAACTTTCCCCTAAGACTCTCACCTGCAGAAAAGAGAGAAAACCCCTCAGGACAAAGATGGAGTGTGGGGCTTGTTCCAGAGCTCACCAATGCCCCTTCTTGGGCATGAACATTTTACTTCCTCATAAACCCTAAGTGTCCCCACAAGACTTGCAACCAGGAGAGCAGTGGACAGAGGCAGCTCATTCCAGGCTTACCCTGTCTTGCCTCCAATGCCTCCCTTTTCTGTGACTCCCCAGTGAGCTAACAGCAGCAGCCCCACCTTGGCTTACTTCTTTCCTATTGCATTTCAAGGGCGTCAAAGCAGCCTTGCCTAGGCTGTATCCTATTGCTTCTTCTACCCTACGTCTTTCTTTTGTTTCACTGTCCCCAGCTGTAACAGACACACTCTCAAAATCGGGTGGACTTGTGAAATCTTTCCTACCCAAAATCAAGAACTCACATGCTACAGGCTGGCCTGAGGCAGACCTGTTCTGGGCTGATCCCTGTTTATTAACAATGAGAGCCTGGAGTAGAAAGAGTTGAGGGAAAATAAAAGGATGTATCAGACTAATTCTATAATTTTTTTTGTAATTACACAACTTTCAACTTTTTTGTGTACTTTTAAAAACAACCTTCTAATATAAACCTGGTTTCCCTGGTAGACATTTCTGCAGGAAAAGAACATACTGACCAGGCAATTGAAGTAATCCAGTGAGGATTGAAGTTTCTTATATTTACCATTGACTTTGTGAGCTTTGCTAGTGTAGTCAGTTCTTTAGAGACCAATCACCGTGTATAGTGATTATAGTGATAATTTTAATTTCTGAACATGTAGAATTGAGAACAAGATCCCTTGATAACATCTCCAAAGAATGGAGATCTGTCAAAGTCTTAAACAAATTTACTACTTCTGAGATACATTATTAATCATAAACTTTTTACACCACTGTACAAAAATTTATAGAATTTATTAGGAATTTCAGGAAAACAAAGCTTCTCAACAGTAGCGAATACATAATTTGAATAACAAAATAGCCTTCATTTTGTTTTTAAATACAGTGAATTTATTTCCAGTAGCATCTCATTAAAAATAATAAATTATTTCCATTCATTAAAATTTATTTATCAATAAAATACATAATAAACTATAATTTATAGCATAAATGTAAATTAGTTAATTTACTCCACTATGCATGTTATAATTTATCTTATTTTATGGTTATAGTGTTTTAATCATTAACAAATTGCAAAAATATATGACATATTTACAGGAGATTCTAAAAAATAATGATTCCATTTAATAGTTACTGTTACAGTCTTTCATCAGTATTTTCTCTGTAATCTAGATCCAACATCAGGAGATTGACTGGTCCTTGGCTGGATGTTCTGTAACATAATTTCAGAATATTCTTTTAATGTTATATTATAGGCTTTAAGGTGGATCTCCTTATAGATTACAGATTTTAGTAAGATTAAGTTGAATTCAAATACTCAAAGGTTACATATGTGGCAATCTAAACATAATGAGTATTACTTTATGTAAGGCACTGACTATAATAATTGATAATCCTCACTTTTTGCTATTGTTAAAATGTGCTTAAGAGGTTTTTTGAAAATCATAATCTGATGTGTAAATCATTGAAATTTTATAATTTTATATTCTATAGGAAGTACTTGGAACTCATGTAATACCCTAGGAGTGGTTGAACAACACATACTGGGCTAAAGAAGTTGCTTGGAAAGGTGATTGTTAAAAATCCATTAAATTTATTATATTTTATTTAAAAAAGTAAGTAAAATATTTCAAATGAAAATTCTGCTTCTAAGATTCATAGTTTAGGCATTAAAAAAATCATAGCAGCCGTCTTGAGAATGTCCTGTAGCAACCCTATTATACTACACTGTTTGCATATCATCTCTACTAGAATGTAAGCTTCTTGAAAACAGGAAAGTGTTTTCCTCTTCCTAGTCCCAGCCCTAGCAGAGTGCCTGACACATGGTAAGACTCAGGCAATCTGTTCAATGAAGAAATGTACCCATTTCTTTTAAGAAATGTACCCATAATAAGCTCCGTGAGGGCAGGGCCACTCTTTTTCTTACTGTTATTCACTACTATACTCAGAGCATAGCAAAAGTCTGAAGCACAGGTAAGAAATATATAACTTTATGTAAAAGTAAATAATAAGAAATGAAGTATATTTGCATAATCTTACTTCTTCCTGTCAAGATTTTAAAATTGAAGGCACATAATGAAAAACCAATTGAGCAAACATGCAATTGAGTCTCTAACAAAACATTCCAGAGAAAGGGATATGCCCTTTCTGTAGACCAGCGTATCTCTTGATCACCTCTAGCAGGTATGACTTCTTGCTTCTGTGATTTCCTCAGACTGTGCAGCACAGTCTTAGCTTACCTTGTATCAGTTATCTGGATATAAAATCCATATGTGTCTTTCTCCTTTTAGACTGAAATAGTCTGAATCACTGTTTTTAATTTATATGTATATGTTCACCAGAATCCAGTGCCGAGGCAAAAAATAAAATTCAAAATAGTAATGTCTAGTTTTGAACTCTGAAGACATGGAAGGTATATGGGCAAGGATGGGATCATTGCTAGTGTAAAATTTTTTAACAATTTTCCAATTAGTCTACATATTTAAAATTATTTGAAGAGTAGTGCACTGGTACCTGTTTCTGTTCTGATGACTAATGAAATACTCTGAACGTAAAAACATTTATATTGCCATTTTTTTAATGAGAGGATATTTGTTTGATTCTAACAGAACATCTTATACTTGAAAGTTGATTGTGGAGAAAAACTCCCTAAAAACAAATCTCAAAAATTAATATCAATATAGGATTCTTATACATAAAATCATAAAGCTTCCTAAAAAATAAAAAAGCTTCTTAAAATACTTACCAGAAATGGTATTATTTGTAAGGTATTTTTGACGGTTGGATTTTTGCAAATGGTTTCTTGTACATCTGAAATAATTATACCATGATACAAAAATAATTTAGTTATGCATATTGAAAAAGAATGCCTAAATCAAATACTAAATTCTGATGTGTCAAAACATTCAAAATTGAGTAAGAGACTTTTTTCTATTGTTCCCAGAAGTGGTCTTTAGACTTATATTATATTAGGGAATATAAGTAATTTGATTAAAACAATACATAAAACTTAATGTTGATAAAAAAAAATTTCTAATCCTTTGACTATTCTTTAACAATATTTATTCAAATGCTTAGATTTTCCCCCTTTTTTTCTGTTTCTTTTTTTAAACAGAAAACAAAGAAATGAATTTCAATCTTGGAGCAACCCAGGATAAGAGGAAGAGATTTCAATCAGCTATTCAAGCACAAAAAAGTTGAGTCATTTGTCAACTCTTGCCTTTTCAATGTTGAAGTTTTTGTCCATATAATATCAAGAGTCTTGGCAAAATAAAGAAAAATTCAGGCAGGATCTTTTAGAGGAAGCATTTAAATATGTGCAACTATATAATAGGAAAAAAAAAACCCTCCAAAAAACTGACTTGAGGGTCTTTTCTCTTTATCTGCATAATTTTGCATCTTAAACTTGCAGCTTTAGTACTATGTTGCTTTTGTGGTTGTAGCAACCTTTTATTAATATATTATTAAAATTTTTGATTTTAGAGTTAACACAAGAGTATACAAAACACTTATGCATAGTTTAACTAATAATAAAGCTAATGTCTGTGCAACCACCTAGATCAATAAATTTGAGCATTATCCCATCTTTAGAAGCTCCTTGAGGCTCCCCACCTCCACACTGCCCTGCAGATTGCACAGTTTTCCCTTGCTCACAGAGGCACCCACTGTACTGACTTTGTTTCTTTATAGTTTTAACACCTATGTTTACATTCCCCAAAGAATATTGTTTAGTTTTACCTCTTTCTGAAGTTCACATAAATTAAATTGTACCACCTTTATTTTCCTTATTTTGCTCAAAATTATATATTTTTAGATCCATCCATGATGATGTGTGTAGATGCAGTGTGTTCATTTCCCTTGCTGAATAGTATTCCAGTACGGTTAAAGTTTTCCAAGTTTGCCTTTTAAACAATGAACATCTCCATATATTTATACAAATCTCCTGATGTACATGTGCAGGATTTTATCTGGGATATGCATCTAGAAGTGAAATTGCTGGTTGTAGGGTATGTTCATATTCAATTTTTTAGGTGGGGACAAAACATTTCCTATATAGGCTATTGTGGTTTATGCTATGACAAGCATTACATGTGTGCTCCAATTGCTGTACATTTTTACCAACACTTAGCATTGCCAGGCTTTTAAATTTAGGTCTTTCTGATGAGGATATAACTGAATCTTATTGTTTTAATATGCATTTCTGTTGTTGGGAAATTCCTGTTCAAGTCTTTTTTGCCCTATTTTTTTGAGTTGTCTTTCTTATTGCTTTATTAGGGGTTCTTTACGTATTTTGAATGAGTCCTTTATTCAATGCATTATAATTTCTTATATCTGTGGCCTGTCTTTTCATTCTTTTAATGATGTTTTGATATAAACAGAAGTTTGTAATCTTAATATAGTCGAATCCATGAATTTTCTCCTCTATGGATTATGTTCCTTTTGTTTTGCTTAAAAAATCCTTCCTTACCCTGAGGTTAGAAAATTCTTACTTATATTATCCCCTAATAGCCATATATATATATATATATATACATATTTTACATTTAATCTTTAATTACTTTGGGACCTAATTTTATGTATGGTATTTAGGAGGAGTTCAATTTAATTAATTTCTATTTGGAATCCAATTATTCCAATATGGAATGACAAGCAGCTTATCTCAAAATGACCCTGTAAGGTCTTCATAGGTGGCATCCAATAACAGGTTTTCACCCCATATTGAGAGGGGCTGTGCCTAAATCCAACTTCCTATGAAATAAGTAATTCCTTCTTCAGGAAAAAAAAAAGCTACAATTTCTCACATTGGGATTCCAATTACATGTTTATTACACTAGTCTACATTGTTCCACACCTCTCAGACCACCTGTTCTCGTTTCCCTCCCCACCTTTTTGTTTTAGCTCTTGATGTTTCAGTTTGGAAAATTTCTATTACTTTTCTTCAAATTCCTTGCTTCTTTCCTCAGCTGTGTTGAGCCTACTGATTAGCCCATAGGAAACATTTTTCATCCTCAACAAAATATTGGCAAACCGCATCCAGCAATACATTAAAAAGATCATACACCATGACCAAGTGGGATTCATCCCAGGGATGCAAGGATGGTTCAACATTCGCAAATCAGTAAATGTAATATATCACATAAACAAAAGCAAAGACAAAAATCACATGATCATATCAATAGATGTGGAAAAAGCATTTGACAAGGTACAGCACCCATTTATGATAAAAACACTCAGCAAAGTGGGAATTAAGGGAGCATTCCTCAACATAATAAAGGCCATATATGAGAGACCTACAGCCAACATCATACACAGT
>PVKM010037546.1:0-14418 GCA_004027735.1 Carollia perspicillata | reverse complement strand
GGGGTTCCCTAAGGAGGGTTAGATCTTAATTCCTCTCCCGAATCTGGTGTCCAGCAGAGGCCAGGCTAGAGGAGATTGCAAGTGGGTGTAAGGGCGGGATGGCAGGTGGGCATCTTTCAAAGGAGAGGTGCCGAAGTGGGGGCATGAAAGAAGGGGTGCAGACCCCTGAGCATGGGATCAGGGAAGAGGAATCTTCATCACCACTGGGGAAGGTGAGTGGCCTGGGGATATAATGGGAGCTCTGCATTATATTATGGTGCTGGGACCGGGAGGTCCCAGCGGTGTCTGCACCCAGCAGAGAATCGTGCCTGTGAGGACCCAGCAGGAAGTGTCAGGAGCAGGCGAGGTCTAAATATTCCCATTTTTTTAATTAAAAAATAGAGAAATGCCAAAACCGGGTTTCAAGAACTGTGGTAATTTGAAATGTTTACATTTAACAAATGAACACTTTTAACACACACACAAGTATAATTGTGCCATTCACAGGATAATTACAGTGTTTATAAAAGAAAAACCTTGGTCCCTGGCGTGCTCCAGGCAGTGCGGTCCAGAAATAGGACACAAGTTTGAAACTGGATGACAGACGGCTCTGCTCCAATGTGCTGTCTCCTTAGCAGAGCGGAAAGTGGAACCCTGAGGTCCTCTGGGGGTGTGCAGTCCAGCCGCACAGTCTCCCTGGCCCTTGTGGTGAGCTCTGACAGTTAGGAAGTCCTCCTGGTGTAGGGCTGTGGGCCCAGCCAATGCTGCAAAGTGGCTCCGGCCCTGACCGTGGGGACAGGCCCCGCGGCTGGCCCAGAGTGGGGCAGGCTGCTGCCTGTCTGAGCCCACAGCCCGGGCCTCAGGGCAGGAGCTTAGGTGGCCACCTGAAAGTGGACAGAAGACAGAGGTGGGGACCCAGGAGGCAGTACAGGCAGAGGCTGGTCTTGCCTTTCAGCCGCCCCCACCCCGGGTTTGCCCGTGGTTCCTGAGCGATCGTGGGCCCTGGGCCCACCCTGTGTGGCAGGCAGCATCACCGTGTCGGTCCAGGAAGCAGACTTGGGACTGCCCTTCAGTGGTTTTTAGAAGGAAGCATTAACAAGGCGGAAGTGGTGAGATGAAGTGGAAAAAGCCTTACTCCTACCCCTAACCAGCTCTTCGAGGTCTCCTTGGCAGTTATGTCATTTCCTCTCAGCTTGAGTGGCAGTGCGTTCTAAAATGGGGGTGGTCACAGCAACGTCCTCCAGGCTCCTCAGAAGACCACATGCAGGCGGCATTCGGCTGAATGACACACCGCTGTGGGGACAGACCACGTCTTCCGTTGATCCGCTGGGGGACATTTGGGTTGCTTCCACATTTTGACTATTACGGGTGATGCCATGCATATTCATTTAGAAGTTCTTATGTGGACATAGGTTTTCACTTCTCTCGGGGGTACCCCCTAGAGTGGAATTGTGGGGCCACATGGTAGCTCTCGGTCTCACTTTTCAATGAACTGCCATCTGTTTTCAAAGTGGCCACACCATTTGACATCTCCTGCCACGGCACGTAAGGGCTCCGCCGTCTCCAGATCACAGCCAGCACTTGCTCGTGTCTGACTTTTTGGTTGAAACCACTGTCATGAGTGCAAAGTGATATCTCTTTGTGGTTTTGATTTGCATTTTCCTGATGCCTAACGATGCGCAAGTGTCCGTGTCTGGGTCTTTGCGCTTCTCAGCCATTCACATGTCTTTCCTGGAGAAACATCTGTCTAACTCTGTTCACTTTTAACTGGGTTACTTGCCTTTTGTCATTGATTGACTTGTCAATGGTCTAGATGCAAGTTCCTTATCAAGATGTATGATTTGCAAGTATTTTCTTTCAGAGTTGTCTTTTCACTTTAATAGTGTTCTTAAATATATTCTTTTAAAAAGCTTTTAATTTTGATAAAGTCCAATTAATTGTCTTGTTGCTGTGCTCTGGATTATTTCTTTTGATATAATTTCTATATATGTAAAACACTTCCTTGATGCTAAAGTTAAAAGGTGTGCCCAGGGCAACCCAGTTTAAATGAGCAGGTGCTCGTTTCAATCAGTGTGTGTTTATTTCTGCAAAAGACAAAAAGAAATCCAGCCCTGGCCACTGGCTCAGTTAGTTGGAGTGCCATCATGCACTGCAGAAGGCTGCGGGTTCCATTCCTGGTCAGGGCACCTACCTAGGCTGCAGGTTCAATCCCCACGTACTGGAGGCAACTGATTGATCTCTCTCCCTCTCTCCCACCCTACCCTCCCTTCCTTTCTCCCCCTTAAAAAAGTCAGTGAACAAATCCGTGGGTGAAGATTAAAAATTTTAAAAAATATTATATTGTCTGTCTTTACACAACAAGTGGAATGCCACAGATACTCTGCATTTTTTTCACTGAATTTGGGCACCGCCGAAATTCACTGATTTCACTGAATCAGTGCATTGAGCTTTTTCACTGCGCTCTAGGGCCCCAGTGGTCCATGGTGTGGACACGCAGTGAGTGGATTCATTAGCTCCTTCCCCCCTGGGCTGTTTAGTCTTTTCCTGTAACTAATAATGCAGCAATGAATGCTGTCCTTTTGTGTTGTGGAGGTGTAACTTTAGATAGACGCCTGAAAGTGAGCTTGCTAAGTCAACAGTCAAGGCAGCAGTCATTCTGCCGGCTGTAGCCCGACTTTCCCTACGTAGGGCTATACTGTTCACGGCCCACCAGCAGCACCGGGGAGCGCTGTCTCCCCGCAGGCTCACCAGCAGAGCGTGCTGGCCAGTGTCAGGATTTTTGCCAATCTGATAGATAAGGCAATGTTCCTTCCCTCTGTGTCACTTTTCTAAAAAATCAACTTTATTGTGTAGTGTTTCTAAAAACATCAATTTTATTAAGGTATAATTTTCATACAATAAAGCGCACCCATTTAAAATGTAGAGTTTAGTGAGTTATGACAAATGTACTTTCTGCCACCATAGATTAGTTTGCCCTTGCTAGAATTCCATATAAACGGAGTCACATAGTACACTGTCTTCTCTGGTGGGCTTCTCTGACTCAGCATGAGTCCGAGGTGAGTGTATGCTGCTGTGTGCACCAGGGGTTTGCTCCTTTGATGGTCAGTGGAGTCCACTCTGTGGCCATCCCACAGTGTCTCTGCCTGCTGACAGACGTCTGGGTCGACTCTAGTTTGTGCCTGTCGTGAACGAAGCTGCTGCGACCACGCTCGCACAGCTGTCTTACGAGCATGTGTTTTCCTTGCTTTGGGGAAACAGGAGTGGAATGTCGGGCAGTGCAGCAAGTGTGTGTTTCACTTTCTCAGCCATCAGACCTTTCTCCCCAGCCCTTGCGCCAGTGGACGTGCCCGCTAGCAGCAGTGTCTGAGTTCCCAGCCTCTTTCATTTCGGCCTTTCTAGAAGGTGGGGTGTGCTCTTTGTGGTGCAGATTTGCATTTCCCTGAAAACAAAGGATGCCGAGCATCTTTTTGGGTTCTTACTGGCCATTGTTGTTCCTCTTTTGGGAAGTGTCTCTTCAGATCTTTAGCTCGTTTTAAAAAAATCAGGTTCTCTGTCGCTATTACTGAACTGTAAGAGTTTTCTGCATGTTCTGGACACAAGTCCTCTGACACCCAGTATGGACATTCGCTGCTGGGCTGGGGTTTGCTTTTTCACGTTCAGTGTTGTGTTTCAGAGACCAGGATTTTGTGAGGTCCCAGTCAGTTTTTCTGGTTGGTATTTTTTGTGTGCTAAGAAATTTTAACATTTCTATTACCTTGATTAAGGCTGAGTATCAGCCTGCTTTTTTAAAAAAAGTCAGTTTATTGGTCCTTCTCTTCATTTTTATGAACTGTGTGTGTCTGAGGGAGGGCAGCCTTTTGTGGTGTGTATGTCACAGTGTTTTCTGCCGGTGTGTTTGTTTCCTCAACTTTGCTCATGGTGATTTTTCCGTGCACAATTTCACACGTTTACATATTCCAATGTATCTGCCGTTACTGCTTATGGATTTTAGGTCAGGCTCCCCACAACCAGGTTATAAAGGAACTCACCTGTTTGCATCCAGTTAGTGTATGTATGCTTTCAGTTCTACACTTAGATATCTGTTCCATTTGGAGTTTATTTTGATGTTCAGTGAAAGGTATGGAATCCATTTCATCATTTTGAAAATGACTAGCTAGTCGTCACCATACCATCTATTAAAAAGTCCACTTTTTTTAGTGATTTGAGGTCACATTACCCAGACCTTTATCATCAGAATTTGGACATTCTGTTCTGTTGTTTCTGGACTCATTTTGTCCTGCTGGCCCACCTATCTGTGCTCCCGCTGACAGACCCCTCTTAATTACAGACGTCACAATGTGTCTAAATATATAGCTGGGGAGCCTCCTCATTGCTCTTCTTTCCAAAGGTTTTCCTAGATAATCTTGCTTTTTTTTCCCACATAAACTTTAGAACCACTTGTCTAGCTCCAGAAAAGGTACCTGTTGATTGTTAAGGATTGAGCCTGTGTTAAATTTATATATGAGCTGGGGGAAAGTTGACACCCTGATTGATGTTGAATCTTGCCATGCATCAACGGAGGTGCCCGTTCGCCCACTCTCTGTAAGACTCTGTGAGGCTGTCACAGGACTGTTTTGAAGAGATTTGGGATTTTTTCCCCCATATAGATGTTGTACATTTCATGTTAGGTCTATTCGCTGGGAGTTTATCTTTTTCATTGCTCTCATAATGAATGGGTTCTTCCCTTTCATTACATTTTCTAATAATTGTTTCTATAATTTGTTGTTAATATTTTCTTATCTCACTGAACACTCTTTATTGTCTGCATTCATCTTACTATTTTCTTGGGCTTTCTATGTTTACTTGCATATAACCTGAAAAAAAAGATTATCTCTTCCTTACAGTATGGGCATTTTTAAAGCTTTGCATTACATATTCCCAATTATTTTTTAAAGAAATTTATTTCCAATGTATATTCCTCCTAGAAGTGTTGCACCACACCCTTCTCAGCACAGAGTATTAACATGTATTAACATTTTCTAGAAACTTTTCCAATTTAATAGAAGCTTCATTTATTAAGAGAGCACTCCTTGGGCTTCTTCTCCGCCAGAAGCTGTGCAGACCCCGCAGGGAGCAGACTGACCTCCATCCCCTCGGGGGCCCACAGTCTAAGAGGCACGAGGCTCATGCTTCCCACCCCAACTGCACTGAGGGACAACTGACAAATAGAAATGGTGTATTTGTAGGTTGTGCAACATGCTGATTGAACATCCGTGTGACTGTGACCTGATCACCAGTCAAGTTCATCCATTCCTCACCTCAGACTTTTTAAACGTTTTTTGTTTATAGTTGGTATACAGTATGATTTGACACCTTCTACACGTGATCATCCCGCTGACTCTAGTAATCATCTGTCACCGTGCAGACCTGCCACAACGTTATTGACTACAAGCCCCTTCCTCTTTGTCCCCCAGCCGCTCCGACACCCTTTCCTTTGGTCTCCACGTCTGTAAGTCTGTATTTGTTTTGTCCTGTTTTCTAGATTCCACATATAAGTGAAACCATATGGTATTTGTCCTTCTCTGACTTACTTCACTTTGTACAACCAACCTCTTGGTCCCTCCATGTTGTGGCAAATGGCACGACTTCATATAACGTCCCATCACCTTCGTCTAGGGAACACCTTGCTGTTCCCTGTCTTGGCTATCGTAAATGACTCTGCAGTGAACATACGGATGCACATATATTTCCCAATTAGTGTTTTCGTTTTCTTTGGATAAATACCCACAAGTGGAGTTACTGGGTCAAGCAGTAGATCTACTTTTCAGTTTTTTGAGCACCCACCATACTGTGGCTGCATCAATTTTTAGTCCCACCAATAGTGGACAAAGGTTCTCCTTTCTCCACATCCACGCCGTCGCGTTATTTGTTGACTTTTTGGTAATTGCCCTTCTGACAGGTATGACGTGGTATCTCACTGTGGTTTTGATTTCCATTTCCCCGATTAGTGGTGTTGAGCATCTCTTCATGTGTGTTAGCCATCTGTATGTCTTCTTTGGAGAAACGTTTTCTTGTGTCCTCTGAATAGAATATTTGTTTTTTGCCATTGAGTTGTATCAGTTTCTTATCTATTCTGGATATTAATCCCCTATCAGCTATATCACTGGGGAATACATTTTCCCATTCAGTAGGTTGCCTACCTAGTTACTTGTGTGTGTGTGTGGTGAGAACACTTAAGATCTTCTAGCAAATCTGAAGTATCTAATACAGTATTAACTACAGTCCCCATGTTGTACATTAGATCCCCGCAACTTATTCCTCTTGTGACTGAAAATGTGTGCCCTCCGACCAAAGTTGCCACACTTCCCCCAGCCCCTGGCCACCCCACCCACCTACTCTCTGGTTCTGAGTTCAGCTTTTTTAGATTCCACATGTGAGATCACACTGTATTTGTCAAGGCTGAAGTTTCTGGAAATTTAAAATTAAGACTGCTTCTGCCTTCCTGAGCCCAGCTGATAGGAAAAGGACTGGCTGCCCCTGTGGAGGAACCCATCTCAGGCCCAAGGAGGCTCACTCTGGAAAATCCCCGAGCAGTTATACTAATAAGCTCTTTGGGTGTCTTACTCGATCCCCTGCACAACCTGGACCTCCCATACTCAGGCCAGCTCTCTCTCCCCCGAATGTGTGCCAAGGACCCTTCCTCACAACTGAGATCCGGTAAAATGAACAGCTGCGCCTGCTGTCCACACCACCTTTCCCTGGGCCCCCCGAGTCTGGCGAACAACTTCACTGCCCATTTGCAGATGGCATAGCTCATTATCACGGACTCTGCCCAGCCCTGGAGAGTGGCTTCCCAGGAGGTTGGGCAGGAGGTCGTGGAGGGTCAAGGCCACCTCTTCCATGCAGCCTGCCTGCCCCAACCCTACAAGTAGTCCAGGCAGCCCTTTTTGTTCACAGAACCTTTCCCCACACACCTGGGCTCCCAGCTCTGCACTTTACTTGCTGTGTGACCCCAGGCAAGCTGCCTGACTCCTCTGAGCTTGTTTCCACCTGCACCTCACAGGCTGTTGTGAGGAGTGTAGTAAGGACCATTGCATCAGGTCTTGCACAGCTTGTGGCACAGGGACAGACTCTGTAAGTGGGCATTTACTGACCGACATAATGAAAGAGTGAATGAATTCCACTGGCAAACCCTCCGAGGGCTCGTTTGCCTGGTCGGACAGTCAGAACTGGAGGATCACCAGGTCCAGGGGCGCCTAAGTGCAGCCTTCATTCCAAATGCAGCCACCTCGCCCCATCACTGAGACCCACTCCAGGAGGCAAGCCCAAGAGTCATCAAGCCTTGCTGAGGATGAGCGGGGCCCCGGGGAGGGCAGGGCCTGCCCGGCCACACTCAGGCTGCTGAACCCCAGACTGAGCTTCTCCACATTCCGACCCTGCTCCTGCAGGCAGCTGGGTGTTGGCCTCGCAGTCTCATCCCAGTGTCCTCACTAAGATGTATATACAAATGGAGGCAGGGTATGAGAGGCATACCCACCAGCCCTCAGGCCTGGGCTGCTGGGTCCTCGGAGAAAGGAAATTTCCTTCTCTTATTTATTTTCCACATCCTTGACTTTGAAAAGCAAGCTGGTGTTGATATTTACCTTGGCTGGGCCTCCCTGTCTCCCCGGGCCAGCCTCATGTAAACATGATGTTCCTTCTCTCGGCTCAGCTAGCATTGAGGTGGCCTTTTGCAACCAGTTCTAGGAATTCTGAAAGTCTGGAGGCGTAAGTTCAGGGACCAGCCCCCCAGGGAGCCCAGGGTACGAGGAGCCTGAGGGCCTCTGTGCTGGCCAGAAAGAGAGAGCTAGCCTAAGAGGCCAGCGGGCTGTGCCCCGCTCCACTTTTCCCAGTTTCTGTGGGGGGATTTTCCCCATGTTCACATTTCCCCCCACCTTAGGTCACACTCAGAAGCCCCAAGCTCCCCAACTATAGGCACTGAAACAGGCAAGATCTGGCTGTCTGCTGTGTCCTGCCCAGGCGCCCACTGGGGCTGGTGGGGAGAAAGCTTACTGTGGAGGGGAAGCCAGTTCTTTAGCACCTGGGGCACATGGCTTTTCATCTGGTTGGCACCTGGACCACAGTTCACGTGGGTGATGGGGCAGGAGGCTGCGGAGACAGGACATGTGCACAGGCTGGCTGGGCCCCATTCAGCAAGCACACAGCCCAAGTCCCTGCCCTCAGGGAGCTTGCCTTCCACAGAGCAGGTGGACAGTAAGGAAACCATTAAAAAGAAGGCAATCTGGGGTCATGGTCAGGGCCACAGAAACAAGTGAGCAGGCATTGACCGGGTCAGGGGTAGTAGCTCTGCAGGGGGTGCTAGAGAGCTGAGGAGGAGGTCACACTCCCCGGGGCCAAATCCCAACTCTCCCTGCTGGCTCTACCACTGGTTGGGTCACTTACCAGAAATCTCTTGGGCAAGTGACTTCATTTCTTTGAGACTTGCTTTCATTACTCAAGAAATGAAGTTGTCAGTCTCTGAGTGACAAAGGCGTGTGTCACCTGTAAGTGGAAGCCATTTTTCCTTTGGCTTGTTGACACAACTCTCGAGCATCAGTGGGTGGCACCGAGCCACTGAACACTCTGCTGAATGTCTCCCTTCTCCATACAGATCTGGGACATGAGTGACGACGAGACCGTCTGACACAGCCCACCCTCACGCGGCCACCTTCTCCCTGGTACCTGCTGGGGGCATTCAGTGGCTGGAGCAGGACTGCCGCCCTAAGACTGGTGACTCTGAGCCCTGCATCCCTCTAACCTTGCTGGTCCCTTCCTCTCCATACCTTGAGGACCGGGGCCCGCCCTCTGCTGCCAGGAGCTTCCGGTGCTCTCCATTTCTCACACTTCATGACCCCACCGGTTCTGAGCTAAATAATAACCTTGGCTTTGGCATTGCCATCAACCTGGGACTTGGTTCCCTCCGTGAGCAGTTCTTTTTTTCTTGTTTTCACAGTGTTTGGTGATAGTTAAGATCCCCAGGACCCTCTCCACCTTGGCCCCCATGGGGTGACAGGAAGGAGTCAACCTAACAAAGACCAAATGTGGAACTGACAAGCCTAGAGACCATGTGGGGCTGCACTGCAAACCCCATCTGCCGCCTGGCCCGGCCCGGCCCTCACCTGGCACTGCTCTCCCCCTCCCGGAGGCCCTGACTCCAGTGTGGGGTGGCGGCTGTGTGTCTGCCTCCGTCTGTGGCCAGTGAATTTCAGATGGGCTCTGCCATGTGTCACTCCGGCGTGGACTGATTTTTTATCCTCAGTCTGCACACCTGTGACACCCACAGAGATGGGTGTGGAAGCCTGAGAGAGAGGAGGTGCCCTTCCCATGCTTTTTGCCCTTGTGGTATCGCCTGTAGTCTCCAGCTTGGAACCAGAGTCAAAACTAGACTAGAATTTCTGTAGGTTAGGTTTTAAAGGATGCTTCTCACCGAGTTAAAATTACAGTTACAGTTTTCCAGTCATCCAGGGTCATACAGATAGGGGCGCCTCAGTCCCCACCCCATCACTCTTCCCAGAAGCCCTGGTGCTGTCACTCCGGGACCCAAGGTCACACGCACAGTCCATGGTTTAAGAGCACTTTATTATTGTTCTTAAGGCTACTTTTAAGTACAAAAAAAAGATGGCCTGCCAAACCTTTTTTTTCTCTTCTTCTTCCAGGAAAAACAGGCCACAGAGAATGGTATATTACAGATTTACAAACATGGAGAGAACTGTCCGAACACACTGCAGATAGCGTGGCTCTGTGAAGAACGCACCATGCTCCTCCCGAGGCCAGGGAGTGTGTCCTCGCCCAGTGAAATGTTTGGTTCCTGCTCCCCATCTGCCCAAGGCCCCCTCCAGGGCACTGCCTATCCCAGATAGGCCAGTGCACCGGGGACCTGGGCGTCAGCACCACTGTCCCCTCCCGAAGCCATGCCCGCGTCACTGACAGAGCTGAGGAGCCGTTCTTCACAGAGCCCGCCGGCAGTGGGGTGGTTTCTGTGGCGACGCTCAGTAGCCTGTAGCAATAACAAACTAGTGGCTATTAAGGCAGATGCAGTGTTCTCATAGAATAACTGTGTTCCTGCACTTTTACAGACAAATCTACGACAAAAAAAAGATCAACTTTTTTTTCCAAACAAAAAAAATATGAATGATTACAATAGGAACGGGAAAAATTAAATAGCTACATATCATTAACAAATTAATTGTTCTTCAAAAAATACCTACAAATTTCTCTGTACATTCTTTACGCACAGCGTAATGATGGTCTTAAAGTTACCTATATAAAAAAAGTGTTCTCAACGATTTTTCCTACAGAAAATACAGGGGCCTGAACGCGAAAGCCTGGAAGCCCAGTTCAGTGGGAGTGAAATGTGTGCAGGGGCGAGAGGACAGGGCTGCTCTTTCCCATTTCCAAAGCCCTGCGGCCACCCTGTGACCACAGAGAGAGCCGATTCTCCGACCTGTTCCCCAGGCGCCAATTTTCAAAATGAACCGACTAACCTGTACTTTTCTCATACGGAAAACCAGCCTTGAGGGCTCCCATGAGTCCACAACTCCTTGTGGGTGAAGTGGTCACGCCAGCGTCACCTGGCCAGGTGACAATAGGCCCTCAGGTGAGTGAGGCCGGACGCAGCCGGCGGGGGGAGGTGACACGTGCGTTTACCGAAAAGAGCAGCAGCTGTTGGACACCCACAGCTGTGTCTGTCATGCTTTCTGCTTCACCTAAGTTCTAGTTAGTAGCTATTACTATAGCAAACGATAATAAATGCAGTAATAACTGTATAAAGTCAGAGGAATGTATACTGCCTTGGCCCCAGCGTACGAGGAAGCACACAAAATAGCACATCACAGATTGTCAGTAACCTGCTGTTTAGCCAAGAGTTTTAAAGGGAGAGTTTCTGCATGGAGGGTAGTGGGTAAACACAAATCCCAACTCCCCTGGGAACTAGTAATAAGCAGACAGGGTTGCAAAAAATAAATGATGCAGTCAGCCTGCAGCAAAACTTCCAGCATCCTACACCACGGCTGACCGACAGACGGCTCAGTGCCCTTCGTCAGGGCCTGCCAGGGGCCGCCCGGCCCCCGCACTACTCGGGAGCAACATGAATATCAAATACAAATCTTAGAGTACAACTGTACCAGCAGTAAGTATATCTAGGACCGTAACTGACAAAAATAGACTAATTCTGAACAGAAGCTAGTAAGTATTAAGGTTTGTGTTTACTGTCTATACAATTAATAGAAACCAGCTATTTTTCTCCCTTAAAACATGCATCACGTTTAAAGCACTACGGAACCTCCAACCTCAGCTCTAGTCTAACAAACTGCAGTGTTCAGAAAAAGTAAAATGCCCGTGATTGGTGGAGTCTGCAGTCCAGTTGCAAGCACCTGAAATCTAGAGAGAAAGACCTATAACCTGTATGAGACTTCCCCTTCCAAAGCTGTTTTGTCTAAATTTAAAAAAACAACAAAAACACACAAATGGTCAGAAATGTCATCCTTAAACCCTTCGTTTTTCAGCAGTTTGCCCTCAGAGTATTAGCATCTCACATAAAGTTGTCAAGCAGGCAACGCTAGTCCTCCTCCAATAGTGCAAATCAGACACAACAGTCCTCTGTTCTCTTCAAGTAGACACACACACAAGCACACACGTGCGGGCTGGACCGAACGAGCCACGGGAGCTGAGGCACACACGCCCCGGTCTCAAGAAGCAAATGGAAAAGCACAAAGCGTTTGGGTCACCAATGTCATGGCTTATGACTGAGAAAGTGCGCGCCATGGAGTCCCGGCCCTGTGGGGTGGCAGACCTGCATCAGAGGCTTCTTTGGTAACTGAGGCAGGAAGTTAGGGTGCTACGTGAGACAGGTGTTCCACATGCTGTTCCTGCTGTGGTGTTCCAGGGCCCTGGCGTACGGATACCAAGCAAGCACAAAAACAGAACAAAAACCCCACTGACATGGTTTTTACGAATAAACCATCCCTTCCCTTCCCCCCACCCCACTCCCATGAATTTTTTTTTTCTGTTTTTTTTTTTAAGCACTGACTGTTCAAAGCGCAGGCAAACCATGCAGATTGAAATCTTGCTCGGGGACGGTACTCCCTTCAGGAGACCACAGACGGGGAGTGACTGTGGCTGACCATGTGGGCAGAGGGGCTAGCGGACTGGCCCCTGCGTGAGGCCGGCTCGGGGCTGCTGGCCGCGCCGTCCTTGGCCGCCTTGATCTGCAGCCACGTGTCTCCCAGGGCTTTGGCGAAGTGGTCGTCCACAGAGCCCGTGATGGACACCGAGTTGGGTGCCGGCTCAGGCTCCTTGTAGTTCTTGCCCAAGCTCCTGCGGAAATGCTCCTCTACCACAGGGTCACAGGTGGTGGTGGCTGTGGGGGAGCAGGACAGTGGTCAAGGCTGGATCTGAGGACAGAGGGCCCATCTCCACCAGCTTAGCTGGGCACAGGTCTCTGAACCTGCAACCTGGCGACATGCCTGCCACTCTGGGCCAGCTACGAGCTCGGGGAGAGTGTGGTGGTCAGTGATGGCGGAGCCTATTTTTTACCCCAACTAGAGAAAGACCCCGAAGGTCAGGGCCAGTGTGTGTCTTCTCCCTCCCCCCCCCCAAGCCAGGCACAAGGCTAAGGGCATATGCATTCCAGAAATCCCACTTTTTCAGTCTCAATTAGAAATAAGCTCCAGGAGCTAGAGGTTCCCACCTACAGCCTGTGATGGAAAAAAGCAAACTTCATCAGAAGTCTCGTGGACTGAGGAAGCCTGAGCCCACCTGTCCGCCCCCACCCCCGGGACACTTACAGCTCGGGGCCCTCCGGTAGCTGGCCGGGCCGGCCACGCAGCCACTGTGCGCGATGGGGCAGTGGGAGAGGTTGCAGTTGCGGGCGCTGGCAGAGGCGCAGGTGATCACTGAAGGCCGGTTCTGGGGAGAGGAGAGACTGGCGTCAGGCTTGGGCTAGGGAGGACAGCATTTGACTTCCCCAGCCAGGGACACCCTGGTCCTCAGACACCTGCCACATGAGGCAGGAGCACTCGTCCTGCCTGGAGAGCCAAGTGTCACCCACCACGTCCGCACCCAAATCCCCTGTTGTTGGAACCTGGCTCCTGCACGCAGGGCCTTCCCCAGAACACACCACCACTCTGCTGTGAGCTCCTCCTGGAGCCCCTCTGGGCTGAAAGCAAGTTGAAGTCCAGCCCACCCGCAGCCGCCTATTTCAAAACTGGAGGCCATGCTGAAGAACAGCAGCGAGTCCAGGGGGAGGGAGCCTCCACTGCTCCTGTAGTGGAGGTCCCTGTGGAGGCCCCGGGAGCCACGGTCCTGTCTTCTCCGTCTGTACCCCAGAGGCTCTCTGAGTGGTCCCTGTACCCTTCAGACACTTGGTTTCTGCTCAGCCCAAAGCCAGCTTAAGTTGGTTTTTATTATGAACACACAAATGATGGAGACGGGAATGCAGGAAATACTCGTACATCTGAGTATGTGATCACACGCATGCCGCCCCTGCCCAGTCTGCTCTGCTGATGCTCTCCGTCCCCATAACCACCACACTGTCTGCCTGGCAAACCCCACTCTCCTTCAAAGCCCTGCTTGAATACCATCTCTGTGACCCCCACCCCACCCCCAATTCAGCAAGGAAAGCAGCCTTTCCAGTGGTACCCGTAAGACACCAGCACCCGCCTTCTCCTCTAGACCCTGCACACTTCAGCGCAGGGACCAGGGCAAGTTTCTGGATCGCCACACCTTGGCACCTGGGACAGAAAACATGTGAACCCAACTCAGTGTCCTCAGGGTCCAGACAGGAGAGCTATCTTCTGCTGGCCCCGAGGACAAGGATGGGCGTTGAGTTCCGCGGAGAGTGAGGAGCTGGTGCAAGGGCCCAATGCCCAGAGCAGTGTCCCCAGAGGGGAATCAGGCTCGCCCCACCGAGCTTTCCTTTAACGCACAGGTGGCAAACACAAGGCCCGAGGGCCAAACCCGGCCCTCCACCTTGTTTTATCTGGCCTGTCACCTCGTTTCTACCTGGTGGCAGCGCCGAGCTCTCGCTTCACTGTTGAGGAGTAATTACATTTATACAGTCCCAAAATTACATTAGGCCCTTTGAAGGCAACCTCGAGGCTGACATGCCCCCCCACCCCTACACGGTGAAAATGAGTTTGACACCCATGCTTAAAAGAGTCCATCAGTGGCCAGTACAGACACGCAAAAGGCTTCATTCACATCAGACCCTCCTGCGACGGGAAATGAACAATAAGATGGGGAAGGAGGCAAAAAGTAAGGACCCAGAACCAGACTCAGATCAGCAGGGGTCTACCAGGAGCAAAGGGATTTAGAAGTTTCCTTTTCCTTGCTTTTGCTTTTCCTTGGACCCCTTTTCAGTGCCTAGCTGTCTACAGCCCCCATCTGCCCTTCCCTTGATATGTGACACCTGAATTGTTTGCT